>OZ023319.1:26697792-26737792 GCA_964007375.1 Ophion obscuratus
ATTAATTTCGCCCAGAATTCTCAATTTTCGTTGAAAATCGTCGAAAATGTATGTAATCGGACTTACCCCTTTAAGCTTGCTATCCACACTGTAAAAAATGTCTGTATAAAAATTAATACACAAGTGTAGGAAGTTTTTATGCAGATACCGCTTAAGAAATTGCAGATAAGATTTTGAAAATCCAAAACAGGTTACTTAAAAAATGAAAGTGTAGCTCCGTAATATTAATATACTTGTGCGTGTGAAAAATAATGCACGCGTAAAGAAATAATCACATCCAAGTATATTGAAATCAAGAACCATTTGCTGATATCAAAATACGACTGTATATTAAATTCGAGAACCATTTGCTAATATCAGCATACGGGTGTGTATTAATTTCACGGAAACAAAGTATTGCCTTTAATGTACACTGTAAAAAGCTTCTATGTAAAAATTAATACACAAGTGTATGATGTTTTTATGCGGACGCCGTTTATGAAATTTCAGATAATATTTTGAAAATCCAAAGCAGGTTATTTTAAAAATAAAAGTATAGCTCCGTAATATTAATATACTTGTGCGATTGAAAAATAATGCACGTGTAAAAAAATGTTCACATCCATGTCTATTGAAATCAAGAAACATTTGCTGATATCAATATACGAGTGTATATTAAATTCGTTCGTATATTAAGTTTGTAAAATTCAATTCTTTTGTGCCTTAAATGTAGTGTAAATTTAATATAATTTTCACATTGTTTCATGTGATTTTCATTAGCGTTTATGATTTTTTTTCAATTCCTGTTTCGCACTTTTAAATAAATCTGTTGTGATCATGCATTGTACGTATCGTAAAATTGAGATTCACATATATTATATTTGTCAGGCTGCTGTAAATAAATTTCAAACTTGTTTTGTATTTTCAATGCTCTGTTTTTTATAGTTGACTTATTATACATCTGTAGTAATTTTCAATTGAAGACACGGGTTAATGCAATAAATTTTCCAAAAATTTACAAACTTGTCTTTGAAACACCATGTTGCATCTATTAAATTCTATATCCACGTTAGAATTTCATATTTCTGTTTTAAATTTACAGTGTAAGTGTTTCAAATTTAATTCCATCTACTGAGTTCGTAAAATTCAATTCCTTTGTATCTTAGATGTATCGAAATTTCATATAATTTTTTACAGTGCAGCAAAAGTCCGTAAACTTTAATTTTGTCCCCCCTCCAACGTGTTCTCCGTTATGTTTAATTTAATGCATCCCTTTTAAATATGGGTTGAGAGAAAGAAAAACGAAGCAGTAGTTCATCCCTGAATTTCGTTTTTTTTTCAGTGTACCCATAGAGTATTTGTGATCGTTGCATGAAAAGGATGTAGCATCGATTTCTCTTTCACTGAAATCGGTGGACTGCTTGCAGTCGAAATTGCGAAAACAGCCCTTGACATGCTTCTCTCTAAGTGGTCGTTCCACCCCTTAAAACAGTTCTTCCGGCGATCAAAAAATAATACATAATTAAAAATTACGTTTTTAACGCCCTACCATAAAAACGAGTTTTAACAAAATCGAAGGTGGACACCAAAGTTCCTTGTGCGAAAAATGACAGGTTTGAATAAATCAAATGTGGCATATTCGACGTATTTTTGTTTGAAGTAACTATATATTAATTCATTTCTATAAGAATATTTCAAAGATTCAACGAAATATTTATATTCAGAGCATCTCTATCAATTTCAAATGATCTTTTCAACGAGTGCTAACTTCGAAGAAATAATTAATTCAAGATAAATCAATCTTTCGTTGCATTATATATTCTTTCACTAAATGATTTGTCAGATTCTAATAAATATTCACAAGCCATAAACAAATAGCGCCTTGTACATTTATAAGCGACGTACTTATTTTTAAATCCGGTTACTCAGGTTTTTGAATTTTACGTCGTCATATTGTTCCATCATTTTATCGTGACAATCTTCGATTTTGGGCCCAAGCACCAAAACCAAAAATATTCGCTGATGAAAAGGCTCATCACACTCGATGAAAATACTTAAAATCCACATGATTTGTTCAATTACGAATAGTACGCTTTTCCAACGGAATAAAAAAAAGATTCTGAACAAAGCTTAAACCAATTTCCTCAAGATCAGTTACCATCAATTGAAACATTTCGTTGAGGTAAACCCATAACTGAATATCAAACGCAAGTCTATCTCCAATATCCACCATACACTTGTATCTGATGCAAACGTTAATTCGATTCGTATCAAGCGGCGTACAATAATCGTTTCGCATCCGGAGGCTGCAAAAGAGCCGGCGGTCATCAGCCTCTCTTTTCTTGCAAAAGCCTGCCAAGTTCCCTTCGATCTCCGTACGCTTGCCAATTTCTCTGTTCCTTCAGCAATGCACTTACGTACGCACCATTTACACTTGTGTATACGACGCTGTACTACAGATATACGTTAACCGTCTGGCCGCAGTACGGTGGGTTTCCGCGACTAAACTCGCCCACGTAATTCGTGCCCGATACGATCTGCAAATATTATCCGGTCTTGGTGAGCGCAAAAGCGAAAGATGTGTACCCGCCTAGTACACACGCGTGCAAACGTGTGCATGTAAATGCAGGTACGCGTGGTTTATATTGCTGTGAGGGCAATTCTCGCCCCGTTTCCTACTGGATCTCGCGCGAACAAGCGAAGTCGCCAGGGCACTGATCCTCCAAGTTATCGCGGTCAGCGTATCGAGCCGCACCGGTAGCACGAATTAAGGACGTTGGAGCGTTAGTCACAATCCAAGATTAAATATTGAAAAAAATATATGTTATTGTCTAGAGTATACTGAGTAATCACGATTTTTTCGAAATTTTTTCAACACCCAACACTCGAGATAAAAAATAGTTTAATGTATGTCATTTTACGTGCTGTTAAATGGGCAAGACGTTCAAACTACGGATGATGTTTTTTTTGCTATTTAGCACCGATGAACCTTTTCTAACAACGGATTAATGCAAACTAAACGTTTGTAAACATTTAGAAAAAACGCCCATCTTGCCGATCGTAAGCCATATACAGTGGGTAAAAAAAAGATTTGTACACGTCGTCTTTTTTTCGAATTATCCTTCGAAAAAAATCAAATGCTTTATGAAGTTTCTGTGTTCGATTATCCTAAATATTCATGGTGTCTGTTTCCAAAATTTTTGGGAAAACACGAACAACGAAATAAAGCCAAACAATAGTTTCGTGTGAGATGTACAAATACTTTTTTATCCACTGTATATTCAATATTGAAGCATCAAGGTTTGATGAAAGATTTATAATCTTGGCTGGCGAATAAAGAGCATTGGTGCCAACCTCAATGTCCGCAAAGTTGTCGTATTTGTGTGCCATATTATATTTAGTAAATTAATAAATATCATATTAATAAATTAATAAATATCATATTAATAAATTAATATAATAAATATAAATTAATGGATTAATAAATATAATAGTAATTAATCCCGTGACAAATATAAATAGACATAATTATCAATGACTCAAAATTTAATTTTAAGTCGTACGAAACATTCGCTGACGCAGTATTTTCATAACAATCATCGATAATGTTGTACTTTTTCAAGTTGCTAGTAACAAAAGTTTTTCTTATTTACGTAATAAAAATATTCAAATGCATACTTTTGCCCTTTTATTATACATTCGCTTCAAGCTCCTTGAGTTCACCCAACGCGTAGGGTCTGCGAAATAGAGAAATATGGTCCTCGTCGAAAATTTCAAAAACGAGAATAGAGAGAAGTAAATAAATTTAAAAAAAAAACGCGAGTAACGCTTACTCGATTGAGTTAGAATCGTACTTTACAATCTGGTTTATTCTTCGACAGGTCTCAATTATCGGTGCCCGAACGTTCGTAAATATCCGATTACTTTTTTCTCCTCTTCGCAGCCTGAATTACGAAGTAGAAATAGTCTAGATCGCTTCCAACTCGTTGTACGCACGGTTAAGTCGAGCCCTCGTGGCTTACACTCGAAAAAGCAAGAACAACAAATTTAACGGCAAACGCGTCGAGAGTTTTATAATATGGCGAGGCGCACATTGCGAATCAACGGTGGAATAAATTTATCCGACGTGGGGATTCGTTGTTGTGTAAGTTTGCGGCAAGTGGATCGACGTCGGTGATTTCGCTGCGAGAAGCTTGAACCAATTATGGATACGGTATTTTTTTTTCGTTCAAATGTGGGCGAAGAAACTACGGAATAAATGAACTAAATGTTCACCAGTTGCCTCGACTTGAACGCAACTTGTAGAATTGATAATGAGTCGAAAAGTTGCCTAGGAAAATTAAGGGGTCCTCTCACTTCAGGCGCTAAAAAAATACCATTTTCATGAATTTTTTTTTTTGATAGGCTTATATTATATATATTGATATAAAAGTTGTAATACTTAAGAAATACACTTTCGAAATACATTTTAAAAAATTATTTATTTATTTAATTCACTATTTATAGACGAAAATTGTAGTTAAAAAAAATGTCCTAAAAAATGGTAGGTCTGCGCTGGTGATGAAATCTCGGAGATGGATCATCCGAAACAAAAAAATCGAAGGGTTTCAGATCCAGTATGTTAGTGGCCATAGCGCATATAATACGATTTTTGATATATGCAAAAATAATAAAATGGTAGACATTTTTCGGAAACAAACAAAAAAACGTGTTTTTTCACCGTTTTTGGCACAAAAAGGAAATGTTAAAAAAAAATGTAATCCTTGATGTACACCATGCTATACTTGTAAAAAATATGTGGTTAAAATTTCATAGATTCGGTTCAGTAGTTTCGAAAATTGTATTAACAAGTCATCGAAAAACGTCAAAAATTTTGTTTGAATTACATAAATACATTTGAAAAATTTGTTTTACGTATTTCGAAAGGGTATTTATTAAGTGTAACAACGTTTATATCAATATCTATAATATAAACCTAATTTAAAAATTCATAAAAATAGCTTTTTTTAGCCTCTAAAGTGAGAAGACCCCTTAACGTCGAAAAAGGTGGCGTAGCAGAGGGATTGTCATTAGAAGAGCGTATTACAGAGTCGATTTTGTTGCATTGAAAACTAGTAGTCACGTATTTTCTTTTATCGGCGGAAAAACTGTTTCAAGGGTGGAAACCACCCTTGAAAAAAAAACGTGTCGAGGGGTGATTTGTTAGTTTCACCCATTGCTGTCAACGAAAAAAAAACAAAAATGCTTCTAATGTAAAGCGATGAACAATTCACTCTAGAAGTATCGAAAAAAAAACTAAGGGGTGACACTCCTTCCTTCAAGGGATGGTTTCCCTCTTGGGATCGTTTTTCCGCCAATAAAAAAATATACGTCTACTAGTTTTTAATGCTTTATCGCATATATGAGTTTCAACAAAATCAAAGGTGGTCACTCAAATGATGTTCTTTGTGAGAGAAACGATTCATTCAAATCAAATCAAATGTACTTAGATCGAATGAAATTTCATAGAAATGTCTCTCCACCAAAAATCAAACTCCAGTCGATTTTATCAACTGCCGTGAAGTTCCATTGAAAATATTGTATCCCGTCAAAAAGGCCACTGCTTCTAATACAAAAATGTACAATTGACCCTCACAGAATTTTGTTAAATCCTAATCTTAACGTTACTATTACTATAACCTTATTAATTCGGTGACGAAACACTTTTGTTTCTCCTCTGCACAAAATCCCGAACTTTGTCACGATGAAAAAACGGATCCTAAATGTCGTTTAAAAATTCAAATCAGCAACTGGATGTTTATTTAAAACAGCACAATCAAGTTTCGACGTCATTCGTAAGGATCTTGTCCATTTATCAATGAACAAGAAATTCTTACGCTTTGTTTCCTTCCACCAAAAATATATTCGAATCTAACAATTCTTCCACTCGATCAATAAAATATTCGATTTTTTTAATTCCAAAAGAAATTTATTTTAAATATGAAGAAAAAAAATTCGTTCCAAATGAAATTTATTTCAAATATAACAAATTTATATTCATAAGCAAACGACATGTGTGCTTCAAATATATCGATTCCTTCAACTCCAATAAACATTTTGATAGGAATGAATTAAAATATTTAAAACAAAAATCCATTTAATGAAACGGATTCATTGATTCAAATGAATCATTTTTCTGCACACGAAGTTATTTCTCCACTCGGCTAGAAACGCGTTAATTCGACGCGGCACGGGTCCGAAGCAAGGGACATCGGGAAGTCCGGAAACGATGATCGAATTGCGGTGAACGACAAACGTTGCTGCATGTACAAGAAGGGAGGGCAGCGGGAGGATATAAAATGAAAAGCGTACAAGAGATCGAGAGGAAAGAGAGAGCGAAGGGGGGGCAAAAGGGGGGGGGGGGGGTGTGCGTGGGTTTCTTTTCGGATGGAAGCGTGTGATGTCCGGTTTTGCGGTCAAGACGGAGACTCAGGCGCCTGCTAGGGATCCATAGTGTCTCCAAAGCGTGACGCCGGGCGCGACAACTAATTAGGCCTAAAAACCCGACGAGCCTCTCGCTTTCACAGACCGTGATGCCGACCCCAAGGCATCCATGGGACATGGACAGGACTACTTCCCCATCACGAGACTTCTAACGAACGGTCTTGGCTCTATGCTCTCCTGCACTAAACGGATAGAATCAAGGATGAGCGTGTGTCATCGCGGCAAGACTTCTTCCTCTTCTGTCGCGACTGCCCATCCTCATTCCTGCGCCCTTCTCCAATACCCGATTTCGTCCTTCTCGCCGTCGTTTTTCTTCTCCTCAACGACGTTTTATTGCCTACTATTTCCTGTCGGGACCTCACCGTGGTGTTGAATGAATCGATGATCCTTTCGTTGATAGTTTTCTCGTGTATCTTACGGCCGAACGACTAGCGCGGGTTTATCAAAATAACATTAACTTCCAGTGAGATTTTTCAAAAATGCCGCGCACGTCGAAAAATCTTGATTTACGTCTAACGTGAGCTTTGGACATGAAGCGTTGTGCGTTTATTGATCCCAAATTGGTGCAATCTTTGATTTAATTTAATTTACGACTACTCGAGCACCTCCTGATTCTGCTTGTTGTCATTTTGTACATGGCATTTTTCCCCAATATTCATTTTCTGTAATTCGTTTCGAATTTAACAATTTTTTTTCATATGAAAAAGTGATTCACTCATAAAATTAATTACACATCTATTTAGCGTGAATATCAAGCTATAAATTGAATAGTAACTTATTCTTATGATGATAAAGCACCGATTTAGCGAGAAAAAAAATTGATGTTTTGAAAATTCAACTGTGGCGTTACCCCTTAAGTTCCTGCAGTCATTTTTTACTTGTTTTTTTTCCAATGTTCATTCGTGTGGTTTTATACAGGTTCTCACCCACCTCATTCCGTTCACTTTTATTCCACTCTTATCACTGCATTTTTCCGTTGCACTGCCATATCGTAATTGCACAAGGACACAGGTGCACGGCGAAAAACCTGTGCCTATACAGACTGCTGTATTCGATTGACTTTCAGTTGTGTCATCATCGGAAAGTCCTGAACCTTTACCTTGCTCAGTAGTCAGTCCGCGGTTACCCATCCAAGTGTCGGTTCAGACCAAAGCTGTTTGACGCGGGAGGTCGTCGGAGCCGCGCACCTACGGCGCTTCTTCCCACAACTTGTAGTGCAATTCCAGCATGATAAATATTGTTAGCTCTCTTCCGTACGTGTATTGAATTTATCATGAATATGTAGCTCTTCACACATTTCAATTCGCATATAAATTGTTCACGAAGAATATAAAAAGAAAGAACGTATCCTCAGCTACGTTTTCGCTACATGTAGAAAAACAATTCGATCAGAAGATTCAATTGTTGTAGAAGTTCAGAAGATGCAACTATTTTCAAAGTTTAGATAATCCAGTTGTTTTAGAAATTCAAAATATTCAATTATTGTAGACGTTCAGAAGATCCAATTATTTTGGAAGTTCAGAAAATCCAATTATTTTAGAAGTTTAGAAGATACAATTGTTTTAGAAGTTCAGAAGATCGAACCGTTTAAAAAGTTTAGAAAATCCGATTATTTTAGGAGTTTAGAAGATACAATTGTTTTAGAAGTTCAGAAGATCGAACTGTTTTAAAAGTTTAGAAAATCCAGTCGTTTTGGAAGTTCAGTCTCAGGAGTACCAATGAAATCCAATTGTCTTAGGACTTTAGAAGATGTAATTGTTTCGAACTTTGCAAGATCCAACTGTTTTAGAAGTTCAGAAGGATCCAATTGTTTTAGACGTTCGAAAGATTCAATGGTTTTAGACGTTCAGAAGATGCAGTTGTTTCAGAAGTTCAGAAGGTCCAATTGTTTTAGACGTTCAAAAGATTCAATGGTTTCAGACGTTCAGAAAATCCAGCTGTTTCAGAAGTTCAGAAGATCCAATTGTTTCAGAAGCTCAGAAGATGCAATTGTTCTAGAAGTTCAGAAGATCCAATTGTTTTAGAACTTCGGAAGATCCAATTGTTTTCGAAGTTCAGTAGATCGAAGTGCTGAAGAAGTTTGGAAGGTCCAATTGTTCTAGACGTTCAAAAGATTCAATGGTTATAGAAGTTCAGAAGATCCAGTTGTTTCAAAAGTTCAAAAGATCCAACTGTTTCAGAAGCTCAGAAGACGCAATTGTTTTTGAAGTTCAGGAGATACAATTATTTTAAAATTTCAAAAGATCCAATTGTTTTCGAAGTTCAGAAGATCCAATCTTCAAGAAGTTCAGAAGACCCAGTTGTTTTAGAAGATCAGTAGATCCAATTGTTTCAGAACTTCAGAAAACCAAATTATTTTAGAAGTTCAGAGGATCCAATTGTTTTAGAAGTCCAGAACATCGAATTGCTTCAGAAGTTTATAAGTTTAGAAGAATTGAATTTTACCCCGCTTTCGATTATTGTTCATAAGACTTACGTGAACTACTTTTCTCGTGGCCTCGTTAGTGTAAGAAAATAAAAAAATCAACAAAACAAAGTATATTAGGAAAAAATACAATTTCGGAAAAAAACGAATACGACAAAAATTGTACTCTTTCTATCTTTCTCTCCCTCTCTCTCTACCAAACACCTCAAATGAACCCAAAAACACTATATCAGAAAAAAAATACAATTTGCGAAAAACTGAATGCGAAAAAAATTGTATCCTTAAAAATAATTGAGAATTAAAATCAACGGAATGAAAAAAAACAGGATTATACATTAGCGTACTGTGTTTTTTATTTTCCCAATGTTTTTCGTATATGTGGCCATATGAATAATGTTCGAGTGGTGAAGCTAAAGGACGTGTTATTAGGTATGCACGCGCGAGAGACAGACAAGACCAGTAGGTATACTTCCTATCGGTACCGCACGATACGCTATCTCTCGCGGCCACACCGACTACACACTTCGTACTACATACACTGCGATTGCTTGGGCTACTTCCGCCTGCGTATGTATATACTAGTTACACCACGGACTAAAATCCTACGAAGCTTAGTCCGGTCTGACTTCTAGCGATTTCCACACATCAATTTATAACTTAATTAGTTAAAAATTAATCTCTTTTTCCGAGCCAATTTTTAAATGATTAATATACGATTTCGTAAATTTCCTGTTATTAAATTTGATGGGTTATACATGGTAGCAATGCCAAAATCTTTGCGCCCAAGAAGGTATACAGCGAGCAAGCAATTGTTTCGGAAATATTATCTTCAAGCCATGTGTACACACACACACACACACACACACACACACACACACACACGCGCGCGCGCACGCACGCACGCACGCACGCATGCACGTACGCACGCCCGCACACATACACACATATATTTACATATTGGAAAATGTAGATAAATCCTTTGGTCACGAACGTACAGCAATTTTTTTATCAATGCAAATACACGTATAGTTCTTCCAACTGTTATTCGTGTCTGGGAACAAAACCGCGGTCAAGGTACCGGAAAATATTCGCATTTTGAGCAAATGGTTCTTCAAGTCCTTGTCGAAAAAAAATATTCCGTATTTTTGTCATGCGTAGTATTCACCAAAAAATGGAGCCTTCAGGGACAAAAATTAAATCCCATTCTAAGTTCAGCAGAATGAAGTTACCCAAATTACGAATATGAAAAACTCGTGAAAAAAAACTTTTTAAAAAAATATAATTAAATTCTATTAATTCACTTCAAGATGCATCTTCGATCATTTTTTTTCTCTATGACGGGATGTGCGAAGAAGTTTTTCAAGAGTGCTTCGCATTTGGAATATAATTATCTTCATCCTGCTGTACTCGAAGTGGAATTTTGATTTTCTTTTTCATCAGACTGCTCAATGTTTTCCAAGCAAATAGGACACGACACTAAAATACACTATATTATTTTCCGAGGTAGACTCGAAATACCGTTAAAAATGATACTCTGTCCAGTCGCAAAATTGTTTCGCAAGACTCTTAAAAACCCATGGCCACGTTATAATTGTCACCCGGTATATATACATATACCCATGTACAGTACTACCTCTCTAAGAGAGCGGTCTAGGGCAGTTAGGGGAAGAAATTCTCAAGAAATTCGTCGCCGAAGCCTTCCCCCACCGCTAGGTTAGCGCGCTCGAAAATCGGGCATGTGGTAGCGTGTATGTGTTTCTCCACTCGACTCGATAAGAGAGCGCGAACGAAAGTGTTGAGAAAACTGTAAACGAGTTGCGGAAAGTGTACTGGCGTTTCGTCGTTTCATGCGTAAGTATATCTCATTGAATATTGATGTGTAAATCTTTCTTTTTCTTCGCGTTTTTTTTATTCTGCTGTTTGGTATATTTTGTTGTTGCAATATTATAACACATATGAAGGAAACATTTGTAAGACTTTCAATAATTGTTGAATTCTCTTATTGTTCGCGTATATATTATTATACAAAGGAATATTATCCATTTGACAATCGTGCGACGTGCGATTTTCTGAAATCGCTCGCGATCTCTTATCGAGTTGTTCGCGACAAACTCGAGAGGCCTCGGGTACACTGGACA
This sequence comes from Ophion obscuratus, assembly GCA_964007375.1. NCBI lineage: Eukaryota > Metazoa > Arthropoda > Insecta > Hymenoptera > Ichneumonidae > Ophion > Ophion obscuratus. The sequence goes on from OZ023319.1 coordinate 26,708,818, forward strand.
GCTCGAGCTAGGTGGGGGAAGCCATAAAATGCGCTCAAGCGGAACGGCGGGGAAATTCTCTCTTAGCGAGGGCTCTCTTAGAGAGGTAGTACTGTATTTATATATATATACACGCCAAAATATTTGCTTCAGAACAATTTCGTAATAACGCAACCGTTTAGAAAATAGTTTTCAAAATCTTGCATTAAGTGAGCACTCGCAATTGCGCCTATATAAAAACACACACACACACACGCACGCACGCACACACACACACACACACACACACACACACACATATATATATTTATACCAAAATCGTTGCTCCTGGACGATCTCGTAGGATTGTAGTGGTTTTGAAAACAGTTTCTAAAATATTTCGTTATGTCAGCATTCACAATTCCCTATACATATATATTTTTTTCGAGCCTATTGCAAAGTTCATTATGCAAAAAATATATATAGGGGAAAATTTGAAAATATTTAGCTATATCAGCATTGAAAATTGCCTATATATATATATATATATATATATATATATTTGAGGCTATTGCAAAGTTCATTGTGCAAAAAATATATATAGGGGAAAATTGGAAAATATTTTCTAAAATATTTTGCTACATCAGCATGAACAATTGCCCCTAGATATATATATTTGAGGCTATTGCAAAATTCATTGTGTAAAAAATATATATAGGGGAAAATTGGAAAATATTTTCTAAAATATTTTCTTACATCAGCATTAACAATTGCCCCTATATATATATTTAAGACTATTGCAAAGTACATTGTGCGAAAAAATGTATATAGGCGAAGACTGAGGACGCGACGAAACGAAACGGCGAACATCGCTCGTCGCGGGGTATTACGATAAGCGATACGAAAAGCGTCTGGTAAAGCACGTACACTCACATATACGCATGCGTATATATATATATATATATACACACATACATATACACCCGCACACTTGCGATACGGATAGTATTGTTTCTTGGCATAAAAAGTTGGAGCGGTCTCCTCTCCGCCAACGATTTTACTTGCCCTCGTATGCGTGTCCATATGTTAACCTCCACGTCAAGTTCGAGTTGCTTTATGAGCCTCCGATAATGTCGTACCTTCGCGCCTATATATTCACGCGTCCTACCGACGATATATCGAATCCAAGAAAAAGGAGAAAGGGTGTAAGCCACAGCTCTTTGGTTCCAGGACGTTTGTATTGAGCCCTTTTGTTCGGTAGTTCACCATTTACATGTGCTACATGTATAAACTCAAACGACGAGGACGCACCAGCATTTCTTGCACTTCGGATTCGGTACTCGACAGAAAAAGCGGTCGAATCTTACAGCATGGGACGACAAGGAGAAAAATTACTCCTCGTTAGTATTTGTTGGTATGGACCGTATGAAATTTATGCAACTGTGCTACATTTTACTTTTAGGGTCTTCTTGTTGAACAAGGAACCATGACTTTGTCATGTCAGTCCGTACGCCTGTGACAGTCTCACAGTTTGAGCTGTTTGAATTGGTGATGTGAAGAAAAATCTTGAAATTTTTTTATATTTTTTTAGGGCTTACTCCCTGTGTGCAAGATAAGGGCGAGTTTTTTCGGACACTCCATCGTATAGGGGTCAATGGAACGGTCTTTCAAAATGAAATTGAGCTTCCGTTTACCAATTTTTATCTTTGAGTTTGCGAGATATCAAGCATATCAGTGATGTGCAAAAAGGCCTGCAAGTGCAATTGAATAAAATGGGAAATAGTATGAAATTGAAGGTTGGGGCAGAACATGTACAATAATAATAACTATATATTCGTTACGGGGTCTGCGTAAGCTTGAAATTTAAAAAATACGGTTTTCATTCACAGTTTTATATTTTTATAGCCCAGGGTCCTAAGGGATCATCACAGTGTAACATTTGTGAAAAATGTATTTTTTTTCGCATTATCCGATAGTATAGACGGTTATGAACATGGACCTGGCATCGGCGATTGATCGCAAATAGACAATTTGTATGAAAATTTCGCACTTGAAACTTTAAACGCGTTTTTCTCGAAATGTCGTTTTTCAAAGCGGTGTACACTCTCAAAGGGAGAGTTTTCACGCTATCCATATCGAACGTTGACACAACATTCTTCACGCTATTCTTTATTTTGCTACGGCACATTTTTTTGAATTCTTCATATTGTTTTGAACGAAAGACTCTAAAAAATATGCTAAATTCGACTCTTTTTTCAAAACGCCGCCATTTTGTCAATTGTGATTATTAAAAAAACCTCCACAGCAAGATAGCGGCTTTCATACTGATTAATAATTTTTTTACAACTTTTGTTTCAGATAATATTTACGGCCACGACCGTGTACACCGTGAGGACGTATTTTTTTTGTTTAAAGACATTTTCAACCATTAAAAAATGTAAAAAACAATAAAAATAAAAGTTAAAAAATTGATTTTCTGTTCTTCATGAGTGCTTCGATTTGGTGTTGGAAAATCAAACTGATTAGCGTATTTTAACCATAAAAAAAATGGGGAAAGTCAGCTATGTTTCGACCCGTTAAGCTGAGATGATTCCTTAACTTCGGTTTGCAACAGAGATTTTGTAAAGATCCCAAAAATAAACCGAGTTATGACGATTTTTGTGAACGGTCAGATCATCCACTATGATCAATCGAATTTTTGCAATCTTTTATTTTTTCTTCTTCGTTTTTCTCGAAAGTATGTTTTCTGAAATGGTGCAAGTCGTATCTCAAAATCTGTTGGTCCGATTCACTTCAAACTCGAACAGACCATAGTTCATAACATTTGCTATCGTACGATCGGATGATTTTCTAATACGTTCGATCAATTTGTTAACAACAAATTATTAAAGTTACTTTTTGTCGGCAAACAAACATTTTCAGTTTCCCATTTTCGTCATATTCAGAATTTCGAACAAATATTCGATCAGACGAAAGTTTTATTATTACACTAAAGTTCATTTAATTATTTTCCGTCTGGGCTGATCCTAGTTGTCCTTTGGCAGCACTTCGTTTGAATAATAATAACTTCAGTCTTTGTCAATACTTTTCGGGAAAAACCGCAAAATTGTCAACATTATGGAATAATTCTGTATAAAATCCCGACTTCGTCATCCTAATACCATCATCAGAAAGAAATAGTGAAAATCGACCTGTTTTTTGGACCCTATCCGTATGCAGACCCGTTTAACATCGATTCACCGAACGATACTTCAAGCAAATGACTATGGAACCCTACTTCGTGATGACATCGAAGTTTGCATCGTTGGAACGCAACGAAAGTTTAGCAGCGCCATCTTTTTTTGCAAATTTTGGCCACGAAAATCACCTAACCTTTTTTTAGGATCGTCATCAGACATCTGCACCACAAATTTGTTGGATAAGACTTGGGATGATGGAGAAACTGAAGAAATAAAAAAATTCAAATTTCCGTTGCATCTCAACGATGCAAACTTCAACAGAATACTTCGTGTTCCGACTCGCACTTTCCGGATTTTTCAAAATTCCATTACTCACAGTCCACGTAAATTACGAAGATTCCATGAAGTCGGGTGAAAAGCTGAAAAATTTGGAATAGCTTGTCGTCGATCGAAAATGTGAAGGAGGGAGAATCGCGATACCCCAGCTCGTTCGTAAGTGAATCTTGGGGAACAATGCTGGATGCATGTGCATGTGCAGGCGTCTGGTCGTGAATACACGTGTATGCATCGTAGAGGGAAATAACGTGATGGCGTACGTGGGTGCACGAGCACCGATCTGCGTTACAAAATGGCCGCAAAGAGGATGATGCTATCTTCGCGAATATCTCGGTTATTTCCAGAACTCGACAACTTCCCGGACTGTTTTCAAACGTAACCGCACGGATTCGATAATAACAGGAGAAGAAAATAAATTCCGGAGTACTACAAACATGCGGAAATATTCTTGAAATACGGTCATAGCTAAATAAATGAATCATCCCTTCATTTAAGGGGCTATACCAGTGTGATACTTTCAAAAAATCAATTTTTTTTTCTTTACTTTTTTCTACAGTTTATACTTTCATGAATATCATTGTCATTTATATCGTTCATATCAATATCATTTGATCTAGCAAAAATCGATAGTTAAATCTTTAAACGCGTTTTTCTCGAAATGAGATTTTTCAAAGGCCGGGTAATTAGGGAAAAATTGCCCCCGCATTTTTTCAGCGAAATTTGGAGTATATTCTGAGGTATAAAAAAAAAAAAAAATTCTGAAAATTTCATCCTCGTCAACGCAATGGTTTTAGAAAAATGAATTTTTTTTAAATATCAAAAAAAAAATTTTTTTTTCCAGAAACGGTACATTGGACCGATTAGATTTTTTTTGGTACTTGTTCCGATCAAACGTGTTGCGAAATAAAATTATAGAACATCTTGCGGAAGATTAAGGTTTGGAAAAAAAATAATGTTGTTTTATTATTTTTTACTATAATCCACTTGGGGTACAATAGCGAACATTTTTTCATATAATCTTTGGGCACCTTATTAGATTGTATAATTTTTTCAAAATGATCGGTTTGGTACGCCGCCGTGAAAAAAAAAGAAACACACTTTATTGATATATTTTAATTACATAGATATATAACTAAAATATATCAATAAAGTCTGTTTCTTTTTTTTTTCACTGTAGCGTACCAAACCGATCATTTTGAAAAAAATGATATAATCTATTAAGGTGCCCAAAGATTACATAAAAAAAATTTCGTTATTGTACCCCAAGTGGATTATAGTAAAAAAAATAAGACAAGGAACATTATTTTTTTAAAACTTTATTCTTTCGCAAGATGTTCTATAATTTTATTTCGTAACACGTTTGATTGAAACAAGTACCCAAAAAAATCGAATCGATCCACTGAAGCGTTTCCGGAATTTTTTTTCATTTATTTAAAAAAAAATTTGTTTTTCTAAAACCATTGCGTTGACGGAGATGAAATTTTCAGAAATTTTGTTTTTTTTTATACCTCAGAATATAGTCTTTTATACCTCAGAAAATGCGGGGGCAATTTTTCCCTACTTACCCGGCTATGGCCTTTGCTGACATTGTAACTCAAAGAGCAATTATCCGACTAACTTGAAATTTGAACTGAATACTCTTGAATATGTTTACTCTACAATAACTTAGGATATTTTTGATTGGATTACAATTGACGATTTGGCATTGAAAAAACGACCATTTTATAGGCAAGAAAACAGACTTTTTTTCAAAATTGCGCCCTTTTGTTAGATTTTGATATTTTTCGAAAATCCTACATCTTTGTACAGGAAATACCGTCCAGTTTAACGACATTTTTTCCTTTTTCAATTTCAGCTACTCAATCGGCCGGAATCATGTCAGCAGTGGAGGAGCTTTTTGTGGCGCCTCCCAAGGCAGCGCATAAGTCGCTTGGATCTCAATATTTTTCAATGAAAAAATTATGTAATATAGGTAAAAAATAGCCAAATATATTCTTAATTTTCGGACACATTTAATTGAGTACTTTTCTTCCAAAAAATTCCGGAAAATCACCCAAATTTTCAGCGTTCACACTGGCATAGCCACCTAAGTGTCCCTTCAGATGTTCTTACAGGCCTTTAACCATGCCTTTGGGGCCGTCCATATATTACGTCATTCTAAATTGGGGGGGGGGAGGTTCGTTTGCGGATGACGGTAAATGATGGATGAGGGGGGGGGGGGGGGGGGGCGTTTCGAAATTGACGTCATTCTTGTGATACCAGTTACTTCAAAATGTACAATAGTATATTGTACAACTAGAGTGGTTTCCCCGCATGAGTGATGAAAAATATTTTACAAGTACCTAATGGTATTAATTATTGAACTCATTATTTAATTATTTGTTGCATAAGGTTTGTCTACATTATATTCGAGAACTTCAAATAACAGCGTACCTATGAAAATAGTTCGATCGAGCCAAAATGAATATGGGGAGGATACGGAGATATTACCCGTGATCCAGGATTTGCAAGAATGGGTGAAAACTTCGTGGGAGCTATTCAAAGAAAACTAAAGAATAGGGAAGAATAATATTATTATATTAATGAAAATTGCCAAAGTACAAAATAATAAAAGATGATTCTATAACAAAATGTGGCAGCTATCCAAAGAAAACTAAAGAATAGGGAAGAATAATATTATTATATTAATAAACATTGCCAAAGCACAAAATAATAAAAGACGATTCTATAACAAAATGTTTTAATGTTACCCAATTTTTCTCAAATCCGCAAATGTTTTAATTTTGCCAAACTGGTAATGACGTCAGTTTTGCGAGAGGGGGGGGGGGTCATTAAGAAATGACGATAGGATGATTGTAGGGGGGGGGGGTCGAAAATCAGCAAAAATCGATGACGTAATATATGGACGGCCCCTTTCACGCATTATTCTTCCCTTGGCCCAGTTACTTCGAGACCCAGCGTCGGTGCCGCCAGCTCTTTCCTAACGCCCCACAGGCCTGCATTTACACGAGGGCACAGGGGAACTGTGAAAAACCTGTGCCGATACAGCCGGCCATATTTTACAGAATTTCTTCACCATCGGCAATTTGGTAAAGCTGCACCTGTCAACTTGACGTTCTCAAACAATCGAAGGCCCGAAATGCGCGGCAATTCTGCCTGATGCAAGCCCTTTCCCGATAGTCCGAGATCGGTCAACCGCGGATGACGTTAAAAAAAATGCATACGCGGGTAAGGTGGATCGGAAAATAAACACCATGAAAGCAATTTCGTTGAGTGCTGCCGGACGGAACCGGAGCTAATGTGCATACGTGCAAAACGCACCAAGCAATTGCTGAAAAGAGTCCGCTGCTGCTTAAGGACATACCCGGAGTGAGTACTACCTCGTTCACAACTGTGATAAAACATAACCGAGTATTTAGTGATTTATCGTTACCATTTCGCGATTCGAAACAACAAAAAAAACGTTAAGGCCTTAGGCCACAGTAACGGGTATAAAATCATGTGCGAATTTATCCATTTTTTTCGTATGAAAAAGTGATTCACTCACAAAAATTAATTACGCATATATTTAGTATGAATATCAAGTTGTTAGAAAATATATTTTTTTGTTGTCGATGTAAAAAATGGCCGACTACTGGAAACTTCTCGAAACAGCTTTTTTTCCAATTGGCGTGACAAATAACTGTAACAATTTTCACTCGATTTGCTTCAAATTTAAAAGTTATGTTCCTAATTGCATTTCTGATTAATCGAAAACTTTTCATTTCATGAGCAATTTATGAGAAGTTATAACGAAATTTTTCACCGAAAATTAATTTCTTAAGTTCAAATACCTACAACTTTTGAATAAAAGAATATTTTTTAAATTCCTTACGTACTTCTCTAGGTATTCTAATGTAGATTGACGAGAATTTTTGTTTTTCGTTCTAGGCAAAAAAATTGCGAATGCCAAATGTCACGCCGCGGAGCGCCTAAAAAAAGATAACAAAAGAAGATATTAGTAGTCGGCCATTGTGTACATCGAAAAAAATATATATACATTTTCTAACAGCTTGATATTCATACTAAATAGATGTGTAATTAATTTTATGAGTGAATGACTTTTTCATACGAAAAAAAAATTGTTAAATTCGCACATGATTTTATACTCGTTACGGTAGCCTAACGCCTTAAGGGCATACCCCGAGTGAATACTACCTCGTTCACAACTGTGATAAAAAATAACCGAGTATTTAGTGATTTATCGTCACCATTTCGCGATTCGAAACAACAAAAAAAAACGTTGAAAAGTGTAACGAACGAAAAGCAAAGGAAAAAAAACGGCTACCGACACACGTAGCTCGCCTCCAGTTCGTACGTGGCACCCACGAACGCAGTTTTTCCGATGGGCCGGTAGGGCGCGACTCTCGCGCACTCTCTCGCAATTTGCTCGCGCTGGTGACAGGAACCCCGGAGCGATTGCGGGAATTGCAATCGTCGAAAATTGCAACACTGCAACGCGCAACTTCGCTCATGACCACGAATAAATTATTAAATGACTAAATCATTGAATGGCGTGCGCGTGCGATCATGCGCGAGTTCTATAACCCGCTCGCGTTTCTCTTTGTTCACTGTTGGAACGAAAAAAAAATGGACTGCGTAAAACGTTCAGATCCGTGACGCGGCGAGTCGCGAGGAAAACGTGAACACCATCGAGCTGGTGAAGAGCAGCAACGTGGATTATTGAAAGTTCCAACGTGCAGTGTGTAGGATAAGGGCGTTTCCGACAGTGATAAGAGAACGAATGATTTCGCCCGTCCAGGAAATCACCCCTATGAACGGTTATCGGTAATTAACGCAGAGATAACCAGCTCTCGTTATCCGTTATCGTCACTGTGTCGACTCCACTGTGTGATATTAGTCATGACGATTGTGCGGCCAAGCCAGCGTGGAGCGGCGTGTTTTGCAGGAAGCCCGTATGTCGTAATCCCGGTTGATGCCTCGATACGACAATCGTCAACGAGTCATGCGATACGAAGCTGGCGAAAGAGTTTCAGCAGTGAGCAATGTACTGCATATATTTTTTTTTAACCATCGCATAATCTTCGTGAAGGCAAATTCCAAAGAGACCGCAAGAAATCGTCACCGCGTGCCACGCTTCTACTTGATTAGTGATTTTTATTGGGTACATGCGCGAAGTCTGGAACTTTGGATGTACTAGTACCGACAGATGGCGCTGGCGAGCATGTCTGCCAATTCGATCACTTCCCGTGAGATCACCCACAAGTTTGCTGCTGAATACTCGCCATTGGACGACAATTCCAAAAGCCTGACCTCGCTTAAGTCAAATTTAAGGGCATTTTGGGGGGAAAAAAGGTCGAGCAGGATACATGTATATTTATAGTAGAAAACTCACGTGTGATGAGACAGATGTTGATCCAATTAGTGGCAGAAGCGTATATCGTAGTTTCTTCGATGCAAATGTTGTTCGTCGGGGACGTGTTTCCAGTGCGTTGGAATCTCGCGGGATCTGTCGTCGGGCGATTCAACGCAGCCGTTACTTGTTCGTCATCGTGGCGCGGCCTGGCAAAACTCCTCGATCGTGAAATACGAAATCGTCTTCTCGTTTGAATAATTAATTGAACACCGATGGCCGAGGAGCCGCGAGGCTCTTGTAAAATTAATTGGATCCACGGGAGAAAGGACTCGAGGCGTTTTAGATCGAGTTTTTCGATTGGTGCACGATGAGGCGGACGAGATCAAAAGCTCGTGCGGTCGTGTCAGCGGCTCCGGAACTTAACGAAAGATCGCTAACCGATTTTTTTTCTTTTTCGTGAATTCGCCTCGCGATCTTTCGATCGTCACTGCACAACGGAGAGTCTAGAGATCAGATAAATCCCCTTCGGCTCTGGTCCACCCAACATTCTCACTTCAACATCCGGTACGATGAAAGCCCAAAAGTGTCGAATCCCCTACAGTGTATCCTTCTAAACGGTCACCGTCGAATCCGTCAGCCTCAAAGTATCGCCGTAATCCTCGAATCAATCACACAATCGTCAAGAGTCCCAAAAGTTCGATAGCCAAAGTTGACGTTAGCCCAACGGAACTTCGGAAGCCTTGCACATCACTCGAAGTATCCTTGTCCGGAGAACAAGCGAAACGAACAACAACAAACTCACAACTGCACGTGGCCAATAGAAAACAAGCAATCGTAGATTCGTCAGAGTCCTCTAACGCAACAGATCACGAGGGAACGGAGCAAACTGATCAGCACAGAACATCCGTTGACGACAGATTGACACTTGTTTGTTTACGGGGCCGTTTGGCGTGCGACGGCTAACGACAGCTTTTCGCGGCAGCTCAACGAGGTTACAAAAATCCATCCACGTCCTAACGCTCAGCAACGAAGCTCCACAGCTTCCCTATGCCCAGCGATTCCTCGAGTAATCCGAGCAACGACTTTCGAAGATCGTCCGATACCGATCAAAATGGGCGAAGGCGCCGTTCTAAAACCGGCTGCGAGTCGTGCGTGGTGCAGCCGTTGACTGCGTCTTACCAACTGTCCCGAAGAGTCACCTTTCTCGGGCGTTCGAACGACCAGCGCGCGGGAAGAAGAACGGCAAGCGTCAAGAGGGGCAGTTCGGGGAGGGGCCCCGTTGAGTGCCGCGAGGGAGGGAGGACAGTGGCAGAGGGAAGTTGAGTGCCGCGGACAGAAGTGCCCGGCGAGAAGAGGGAGAAGAAAGGCGCGGTGGCAAAAGTCCGTATACGGATGAGAAAAGTGGACGGGGTCTGTCCGATCGCATGGTCAGCTTGGCCGCGCGATGCCAACGAGTATGAGTGAGTTCTAGACTCGTTTGAGAGCGTTAACAAGCGCCGAGGGGGGATTCGTTGAGAGTGGAATGGATACGAGGCGAATCGGGCGGTTCCAAACTGGTTGTCCGTTATCAAGGAGGCGGAGCTTCCTCAAGCTTCGATACAACGTATAAGCTTCTCCGGCTCCGGAGGTTTTTTCTTTCTCTTTACCAAGTTGCCTTCGATAGCTTGCACACATGCATGTGGGCAAAACACTTGCTCAGCTCGTTTCACATACACAGCCTGCCCTCGCGGACATTCGGACCCGTATGTAGCCCACGATCGTCCAGGCACAGGATATATTCGGGATCCAGGGCCTCCATGTGTGTACCATTCGCGTTGTATAGGTTGTGATATATATCGTTGGGCTACGATCGAAGGTAAGACCGAGCGGAGAACCCGCCCCTTCCAATTTTCATAAAATCACTTACCCCCGGTACGAAAGACCCCTCCGGCTATAATGTCCGACGAGATCGGGCATCGATAAAATCGCGGACCGTACCTCACTCCGATATCTTGCCCAGTATGTGGGTACTTATGCATGTGTATGGGTTATATCCCGCGGCGAGTATGAGCGAGACAGAGCCAACTCTCGAGGGCCCCGAAGATATATACTCGACGTCGCGTACAGCAGTGAAAGCTCTCCGTATACACGCATATATTCGTTTATAAAGGTTATAAATTTTATACACAATTCACGTATGGAGACACGAGTTTTGGCATTGTTCCTCTTTGTCTCAGCGCGGTCAATGAGTTATGGACTTTTCAGGCCCATTTCTCCGCTCGCAATCCTTTCTTTGTCAGACATGGGATTTTTAGTTGTTTTTGTCTTGTTTTTTGAAGATTTGATTGAATCTGGCGGGAACGGGGATGGCCAGGTTTATGTTGGTATACGTATGCAGTGTGGAAGCAATGAGATTTGATTTCGCGCTGATCCAGCTATATGGATCTAGTTTTTTTGGATTCCTTGGCCACTAGGATCCATTCCAACCAGTGTTTTTGAAGATTTGGTTGAATCTGGTGGAAACGGAGATGGCTAGGTTTATGTTGGTACACGTATGTAGCGCGGAAAAAATAAGGTTTGATTGCGCTATGACCCGGCTATGTGGATCTAGTCTTTGGAGTTTGTTGAGCACTAGGAACCGTTCCATCATCGTTAGATTGGCCGCACTGGCTGTCACAGCAGAATGCTTACGTCATTTCACTTTTGGACCACTTTGGTTCGAGAGACTTGACATAGTTGATGACAGTGGCTTTCTGTGAGTAGTTTCCAGTCCAATTGCAGTCACGGTGGAATAACTGGTTTGATAAAATGAAAGGAGAAACGTTTTTGGTTTTTTATGTTGAATATGTTCTGAACCAACAGTGGTGGATGGGTGGTCGGGGTTCGACTCCGACGGACCTTCGAATTGAGCAGCGTGGTGAGTGGCAGATACTCGGAGCGGTGACCGCTTAGCCGTGCACCGGCTGGCGCATCAACCAGTGAGCGGAAGGTACTTCTCAGATCTAGGTGTTGAGATGGAAGATACTTGAGTAAAACGTCTGTGCACCAGCGAATCAGAAAATATGAGGCCTCGTGCGGGTAGGGATTGATTGGAAATGATCCAATTGGAAAGGGTAGTATGTAAAAACCCACAAGGAAATGAAATAGTATTTTAGATATGACATTTATCTAATGTCTTATTTATATCTACTTCTCTATTCTCTAATTTTTTATACGATTCAGAAAAAAGTCTACAAGCGGATTGTTTGAAAGTTACATGTTAGTTGAACATTACAATTGCATGCGTGCTCAACCGCTTTCTCAATGTAAGAAAAATGAACGTAAATTTGTCGTCTGCACCCTAGAGTTATCGAACTTTCGACAAGCTTCGATATTGACAGAAAATTGATGTATCATGTGATTGAAGCCAATATATCAGTTTATTGAACATCGAATGAAAGGCTAAATCGAGAAACAAACAAAATTTTATTTTATTCAAACTAATAATTCCTCTCGGTGTACATTACAATTGTTATTAGCCTATAGGACATTTTATTATTTTTATTTATTCTCCAAACAAGCATTATTTGAAAATCCTCCTGTGAGGAGCCAGCTCCGTTTGTCGATTTATCTTCAAATGAAGTCCACTCAATCGCCGGAAAATAGAAAAAAGGAAGCAAGGTGCCGATTTATCCTGGCGATTACACTGTTGGAAAAGTTCATTTGATTTAATCAAGATGTATGTATTAAGTGAATTTTTTTTTTGTTTCACTTTAACCACGACTTATTTTAATTTTATCCAAATTTGTTTCAAGCATCTCTTGATGTAGGCAATTTAAAGCATACGTATTTAATCGCAATACTTTGTGACGTATAAATGGCCATTAAAGATATAATTAAATAAAAATATCTTTACTTGCATGTAGTAAATGTGTCTTAAATTCCAATATATCGGTATTTCGAACACATAAAAATTGTAATCAGATTACCAGTATTTTGTTTTGCAAGCAGAACATTTATCATATTTCCTCATATACAATATATATTAATCCGTATTGTTGACAATCATCAATGGTGAACAACTCCTGCGTCTTATGGAATGTATTGGCCGGTCAAGAGTGGCAATGCGCAAAATTCGAGGTGCGTCGATACATTTTGATCAGGGGTACAAATAGCTTGCAGGAGAGTCACGGGCTCTGTCCTGCGTTTAGGCCGCAGGACGTACTTACCTACGTCTGTACATTCGCTGGTTATTTCAAAGAAAAAATAGAAATATACCCTTTTGTCTATACGATTAAATATTTTTTGATTAAATAACATCAAGTACCAAGATTATTAAAAGCATCGAAATGTTTATTGCTCAACTGTGTTAAATGGATCTTAATTCAAATCAATAAATATATTTGGAATAAATGTGCGGAATGGTAGAACCAAATAAAAAAATAATCGATTTTACGAACATTTTAATTAAGGCGGGAGATCCCTTTATAACGTACGAGGAAGCTAAGGGGCAAGCTTATGGCACCAGAATCGCAGCTTAATTGGTAGGTCATTTATTCTAAAAAAATGTCAAGTTTAAAAACTTCAAAGACGTTTTCCTGAAAAACACTTTTTTTGTGAACCTCGTGCAAGATAACTCAAAAACTTTCTGACCTATATCTTTTAAACTTGGCACACTTTTAGATAACATAATAACGATCTATGTGAACCTAAAGTTCTATAAAAATGATTCAAGAAACTACTTTTTCATTAATAAATACCATCGTGAAAACTTCAGGCAAAATATAACGTTTTTTTCAAGTACGTACCATTTTTCAAATTATCACTTTCCTTTGAAGTTTCTAGGTTCACGTAGAGCGTGTAAATCTCAAAAGTCTAAAACTTCTTGACTCTGATGTTTCGGATAAATGCACCCTACGTGAGGTTGTACGCCGTGGAACAACTCAGGCGGCAAGCGTCTCTAAAGCAAGTGTCGCACAGTCGCTATTCTTAAATATGGAAAAAATTAAATAAATAAGGCATATTGAATGATGTATTAAAATGTACATAAACTTTTAAATGTGTAGAATAAATAATTCCGGAACACAAAAAATCTTGAAAATTTGTTTATTTTCCGCCTGGCTAAAAGGATCTCCCCTCTTTCATTGACATAAAAAAGCTTCTACTAAACGCATTTAGTTGATTTCAACAAATCTTTTTTATTAGTCTAGAACACGTCATACTGTAAATAGCGACCGAGCAAGACAAAGTCCAAATGAAGTACATATCGATCAGAATGAAGCATGAATCAAAGAAAATCCCGTATACTCGATTTCCCGATCACAGACCATTGTTAATCGCTTCGAGTACACCGCAACAGTACGACTCGTCCTGTAGGCTCTCGTACCTTTGTATTAAGAGGGAGAGATACCTTCAGGCGAGGAAAGAATTTGCTGATTTTCATGATTTTTTTAAAGGCTGGATGTCTTCACCACTTTTGAGACATAGGGAATGTTTTATTACTACCTTCGGCTGTTATATGGTAATTTTTTTATTACTCTTTTAAAATGGTGGGGGTATGGCACGATCCTTTAAATTGCATTTTCAAAACGTGCGTGACGGATAGCTAATAAACTATATAATCGAGCGATCCTGATGAAATTTAGTATAACTCTTTCTAACCTTATTGCGTTCGATTCTCATTGATTGATTCTTCTTAACCTTATTGATTTTAAATGTATTAGAAAATTTAAAAAAAACGTATTTTTATTCGAAAAATGTGGCAATTGTTTCCGGAAAATTCAATCTTCGTTTCAAAGCGTACCATTCCATCGATTTTCTAAATTTCTCACTTTTTCTTGGTTTATATTCTGCGTATGAGTATTACTCATACGCAAAAAAATCATCGTTGGTTTTTGTTTCAGATTAATTTCGTCGACGCTACGTGTCACGCCGTCTGACAGCCGCTGTAACCCGTTGGGAAGACCGTGCCATCCTCCGCCATTTTCAGGGATCATCAAAGTGTAAAATTTTCAAATAATCGATTTTTTTTTGCGCTATCCGATAATATAGACGGTTATAAACATGCTGTACATATACCTACATAAACGTAAGTAGACAATTTATACGAAAATTCCGCCCTCGAAACTTTAAACGCGTTTTTCTCGAAATGTCGTTTTTCAAAACGGTGTACATTCTAAAAGGAAGAGTTTTCAAGCTATCCGTCTCAAATTTTGACACTACACTCTTCACGCCATTCTTTATCTTGCTATGAAAGATTTCTTTTGTTGCAATCTTCATATTTTTTTCAACGAAAAACTATCGAAAAAATATGATAAATTCGATACTTTTTTTTTTCAAACCGCCGGCATTTTGTCAATTTTTATAGAAAAAAGCCTCCATAGCAAAATAGCGGCTTTCATACTGATTAATAATCTTTTTACAAATTTTGTTTCAGATAATATTTACGGCCATAACCGTGTACACCGCGAGGACTGCGTTTTTTCGAAGACATATTCAACCGTTAAAAAAATGTAAAAAAAATTAAACGTTTAGAAATTGATTTTCTGTTCTTCATGAGTGCTTTGATTTGACATAAAAAAATCAGACCAATTAGCGTATGATAACCATCAAACAAAAAGTCGCGAAAATCCGGTTTTTCGACCCGTTGCACGGTGATGATCCCTTAAAAGATTAATTTTTAAAATACCATGTTACAGCCAAAAGTAGTAATAAAGCATACCCTAAGTCCCGAAAATGGTGAAGAAATTTTTCCTTAAAAAAAAAATCATGAAAATCAGCAATTTTTTCCTCCCACAAAAGTACCGTAAAACGGAGCTACTTTTACATTCAGGGTAACTTCGACAGTTTTTGGGGCTGCTTTGACAGAGCACAAAAATACGGTTTAAATGTGTGCGCAGCGAGCCCGCGCGACCTTCTGTGGCGGGCGGCCGTTGCGGGAAATAAACTTGAACAACAATTTGTTGTTCAAGTTTATTACAATGTTGCTAAAGTTGATTGTAATGTTGCTCAAGTTGATTTTGATCTCAATGATAATTATAAGACTGATTAATTGACTATAATAGTACCCTAGGTACTTGATATTTCGATGTAAAATGTTTCCTTAAGGGAGCACACCACTGTATGCCCATTTTTAGCCGTTTTCTATGGATTTTTTTTAAAGAAAGAAATAAAACACGCGTTCAAAAGAACTTTTAGGTTTTATAAAGTATGTAAAGAAAAATATTTGTCAAAAGAATACAAAATGACGGCGCACGAGTCGCTGTAGCACTACTGGTTTTCAATGAACCCTCTCCGCAGCACGCAGTAGAACTTTCGTAAGTTTAGGAACTAAGAGTGAAATATTTTCGTTAATTATATTAGTTTTAGCAGTCAAGTACGGGGGGAGATTTTAAAAAAATAATAAAAATAGAGACGAGTTTGAAAGAAAAGTTCATTTTTTCGACTATAATTTTCATACCAAAAGTGATACATTTTTCACAATTTTTAATTAATCGAAAAAAGCGCTCGTACTTGAATGTTAAATCAATCCAAGAAGCTACAGTTAAAATTTCAAGTCGATTGGACGAAAATTGTTCGATTTCTGCTGCGTGCCGATTTTGAAAACATGGTTCTGAGAAAACCTTTTGTTTTTATCTTCGTGTAAAATTTAAAAAATTTACACGAAGTACGTTAAATGTATGCTTGATAACATACCTTTTTTCCAAATCCCAAATAATCCAGTAGACAAAAAAATCGATAAAAACAACCTTTCTTTGGCCTGACACAGTGGTGTCCTCCCTTAAAAGAAAAGATGACACTGTGATTGTAAAAAATCGTTGTTTTAATTTAATTCCATGTATAATGCATAAAATATTAATTTGTTTTATCAAAACGATGTCAAAGTGGCCCTTAATCTTTGACACAATCGCATTTCAATGCCACGTCAAAACAAACCCCCACACTCCTGGTTACTTTGACACTTTCAAAGATATATATATTAGCATGGCCGTTGTTTTGGCTTAGGTAAACAAATTTAACGTCTAGCAAAAAAACTAATCAAGATATGGAAACAAAAATCTGTGTAAAACTTTGGACGCGCTGGGATAAGGAGAACATGTACCACCGAGCAGTTTAATTTTTAAAAATACATGCACTTCTTTAATGGCCGCACTGAAATATTTATTAGTCTCATAATATTAATTAAAAAATCTGGAATTGAGTACTTTGATTATACATATTAAGAGTTACAAAATATATTATTTACTGATTTTTTTCCATCAATCACGCACCGCAAATTCGTACCTTTACATGAAATATTACATAAGTAATAGCAGTCCATCTATGAAATAATTGAAGTAGAGTACATCTGTATACGTTCAGAATTTTTTTTTGTCATTCGGCGACAACTTGAAGAACAAATTGTATTTGATTTTCATCATAAGTCAATCGATTTTTATAATCGGTGATAATTTTGATGCCTCGCTCCGCTATATCATTACAGACTCTTATTTTTTCGTCAATTGCGCGCCCATTTGATAACTCTCGTTCGAGTCCAAAACGGATACATCGGTGTCGAGAAAAGTACAATCAATTTTAAATCGTTTGAATAAACGCCATATATTCGGGACTAATAAAGAAATCAATGTCATTATCGAGCAGAAAAGTAAAGTCTGACTGGAAAACCTGATACCGTTTGGAACCGCATCGTAAAATCGAAATAATTTTGCAGAAACTTAAAGGTTTCACGTGTTATATATTTTTTTTTTCTATGTCCAACAATGTCAAACCAACTCGGTCGGTAAAAATGAGCGGACGAAGCACCACGACCAAATTTCGAACTATTTGTCTGCACTATATTTTGTATTATCACCACTACATTTGGAAAATCTTTTCGCAGGCTCAAGAAAAATAATATCATTTTGAAGCATTCGTTACACGATTATAATATTATTATTTGCATAAAAAATCCGCTCCGATGATTAATTCACTGCTTCGATTTCCCGCCACAATGGGACCAAACCGTCACGACCGTTTTCAAATTTTCTATTAACTTTTCAATCTACTCCCAACTGTACATAATTGGTGGAAAAAAATCAGTGAATAAAATATTTTGTACCACTTAATATGTACAATCAATATACCCAATTCCAGATTTTTTAATTAATATTATGAGACTAATAAATATTTTAGTGCGGCCGTTGAAAAAATGCATGTATTTTTGAATATTAAACTGCTCGGTGGCACGTGTTCTCCTTATCCCAGCGCGTCCAAATTTTACACAGATTTTTTTTTTTAATATCTTGATTCGTTTTTTTGCTAGACGTTAAATTTTTTTGCCAAAGCCAAAATAACGGTCACCCTAATAAATATATATATATATATATATATATATATATATATATATATATATATTGGGTTGGTACAAAAATCTTGCAACACTTTTTTTTTCAATTAAAATATTTTTCCTAATAATGAAGTTCGAGAACATTCGAGAATAGGAAATACAAGAATGGTCTAGAACCTTCCATGCCGTAGGATATATAAGCGAGTCAGATGTTCCGCGGAGTCAGTATGAGCAAAGATGGATCAACGTGCACTTCGAGCAATCGCATATTACGAATTCTTGCAAGGGCATTCTGTAAGAGCTGCAGCCCGTAATATGTGCAGTGCGTTCAAGGCTAATGTAGTTAATTATTCAACGGTCTCCCGATGGTATCAGCGTTTTCATTCTGGCTATACATCTTTTGAAGACAAACCTAGGTCCGGCAGGGAATCGATTATGGACGATGAAGAACTGCGAGCACTTATAAAGGCAAAGCCTAATATGTCGTCATGAGAATTAGCCAACAAACTCAACTGCAGTCATCCTACTATCCTTCGACATTTACAAGAGATGGGATATAGGAAAGTTGATTCGTCTTGGATACCGCACAATCTCAGCGAATCAAACAAAGTAACACGCATGTCCATCTGTCTTTCACTCCTGCATCGTCCGCAAAGAAAGGATTTTCTTCAAGAAATAGTCACTGGGGATGAAAGCTGGGTGTTGTATTTTAATCACACGCGCAAGCGTCAGTGGCTATCGAAAGGGGAAAAACCAGAACCGACCCCTAAACAGCCCCGTGAAATGAAGAAAGTTTTACTCTGTTGTTGGTGGGATTCTGAGGGCATGCTGTATTGCGAATTTCTGCCAACCAACACCACAATACAGGCAGAGATTTATTCTGCACAACTGCAAAAGGTGGCTAAAATTATGAAACAGAAAAGGTGTAAACGTCTTCACGTTCGGCTTCTCCATGACAATGCTCGATCCCACGTCGACACAAGATGACACAAGAAACTATTTCGCAGCTAGGATGGGAAGTTCTACCACACCAACCGTATTCACCAGACTTAGCACCTACCGACTATCACCTGATTCGAGCTTTGATGAACTATTTACGGGATAAAAAATTTGATGATCAGTCAGATCTCAAAAATACATTGGACGACTTTCTTAATTCACGATCAAAAGAATTCTGGTCTGCGGGCGTGCAAAGTCTACGAGAGCGTTGGGCAAGAGTTGTAGATGCGGAGGGAGCCGACATTACTGAATAATCGTTTATTGTTAAAATAAAATATTTTTCTTTTTTACTCGTGTTGAGTGTTGCAAGATTTTTGTACCAACCCAATATATATATATATAATTGTGGGGGGTTGGTAGGGTGATTGGTATACGTTTTTATACATATGACAGCCAAAAGACACATAGTTCCAATAAAGCAAAAAAAGTTTAAATTTAGAATGTTAAAGAAAACAGTTACCTACGAAAAACTTCCAAAACCTGTTCAAAGTAGCCCCGTTTTACGGTACGTCCCCCCATGACATAAAAGCAAGCCTCGAACTAGGATTGTCCGTGTAGTGTTCGCAGATTGCCATTGCCCGTGGAGAATCGGGCTCGGCGAGGGATTATAGCACGCGAGGATCGCCTCCGTAATTGTGGTATCTCCGGGTCTCGTTGTGACCGAGTCTCGCCATTACCAATTAATCGGCGAATCGTTAATTGCCGGCTGATTGGAAAGGAAGAGGTGCGTTCCGTGCGAGCGGGGAATGGGTTTTGCGCTCCTTGAAGCCACGAGAAGGCGATATCGCCATCGCCTATACCGATACAATTGGAAATAGCACGAACTCGCTTGCTCTCGCGAGCCTTCCAGCGGTAACGTTCTCGCGCGAACTTCTGGATTAATGCGTGAGATGAAAATGATAAATTTCGCGTTCGGCCGATCGCGAGAAGCGAGAGAAACAGATCGGCAAAATGAGAAAGAAAAAAAAAGAATGGAAGGTAAGCTGAAGATCGTTGCTGGAGTGATAGCGCGTGAACGGACTCGGTCTATAACACGTCCCTTGGGACTCAGTGTCGCGTGTATTTATCTGCTGCATAGTGGCAATACGAGTAATGCACACGTTGCGCGCCTAGCAATCGGAGAACTAGTCGGCAAGATATCGCTTGTTTGCTCGATCGAAGCTTTTGCTAAAACTTAACGAACAACTCGTTCCAACAGCGAGGGATTTGATGAGATCAGCCGATATCTTTGAATCCGCATAAACTGTGAACCCTCGGCACGTTGCCCTCCTTTGGTCTCGTTGAACACGCAATTGCGAGGAGGGTAGACACGATCTTTGCTGCTGTAAGATTTCAAGCTATCGCGAAACACTCGTAGACCCAATTACCGGCTTCAGCCATTATTGATTTATATTGTAGGGTGGTATTATCGAGGACGTGCTCATTGCCAACCTGAACTTCAGATTAGCCCGGAGTGGACGCGTCTTCGCGGGCTTATCTTTTCTTCGATCGATTGCAATAAAACTTGTCCCGTAATCGCCCGGATTTATGATTCGCGTGTTGCTTCCTTCTTTACCTATTCACCCGCAATTGAACGACATTTATTGGGAGTACAAATAAGTCTTCGCCGTTTGACAAATGATGGCCCCACCCCACATGATGGGAGGTTATGGTTGAAATTGTCAGATGTAAAACGTCATATCGTAAGGTTGAACATCTGGCAAGACCATGACCTTGAAATATTAGCGATTTTGCGTTTGGCAAATCTCCCTCCAATAATGCTCCCAATTCCGCGTCTTCGTTTCGGCCTTCCGCTACGTTCTTTGTCTTCGACGTCTAACACACCGTTCAAACACACGACAACTTCTTCCACTTAAGGGACTATGCCAGTGTGAACGCTGAAAATTTGGGTGATTTTCGAGAATTTTTTGGAAAAAAAGTACTCAGTTAAATGTTTAGGAAAATTAAGAATATATTTGGCTATAATTGACCTATATTACATCATTTTTTTATAGAAAAATATTGAGATCCAAGCGACTTACGCTGCCTCCGGAGGCGCCAAAAAAAAGTTCCTCCACTGCTGACATGATTCCGGCCGATTGAGCAGCTGAGACCGAAAAAGGAAAAAATGTCGTTAAACTGGAAGGTGTTTCCTGTACAATGACGTAGGATTTTCGAAAAATATCAAAATCCAATGAAATGGCGTAGTTATGAAAAAAGTCTGTTTTCTTGCCTACAAAATGGTCGGTTTTTTCAATGCCAAATCGTCAATTTTCATCCAATCAAAAATATACTATGTCATTGTAGAGTAAGTATATTCAAGAGTACTCAGTTCAAATTTCAAGTCAATCGGATAATTGCTTTTTGAGTTACAATGTCAGCAAATTTGAAAAATCTCATTTCGAGAAAAACGCTATAAATGATATAAATGATGATGAAAACGATATAAATGATAATGATATTCTTGAACGTATAAACTGTCGAAAAACGCAAAAAAATCGTTTTTTTTTTAAATGTCTCACTGGTATAGCCCCTTACAGCAGCCTCACCATATGCTTCTACAAGCAATCAATGCACCTCAGTTGCAGATTTCTTCAAATTAAAGAAGTGAAGAAGAGTTATAAAGTTTTCGAAAATGACGCTCATTCGGCTCAAAACTCGGCATTTTCGGACGAAAAAAATTATGTGATGCTGATACAAAATAGCTAATATTTCAAGGTCATGGTCTTGCCAGATGTCCAATCTAATGATATGGAGTTTTACATCTGACAATTTCAACCATAACCTCCCGGTGGGGTTATCATTTGTCAAACGGCAGAGACTTACTTGTACTCCCAATAATTGATGAAAAATCGACAAGAAGCAGCCAGTTGCCTTCTTGTGACGGATTTTTCAAATTGTTTGCGGAATATTGTTCAAATGATGGAGAAATCTGCGGTAGGACTGATACGTATTGAATGGACGTTGAGAGGAATGTTTTGTTTGATTCGAAGATTTTTTCTCATCTTGGCCTAATAGACGACTGTTCGATATTCAATTGACGGATTTGGTCAATTCATCAGAATGTGCCGATCGATTACAGCAGAGTGCAGGAAATGCGTTGCATTGGCTTTGATACAATGTTATCGCTTTTTCATTTATGGTTAAATAGGGTAAGCGGGCCAGCGAATGGACGAATAACGACACTATAGGATTCATATAGACTGTAAAACGCAAATATTATCAAAACAAGTTTTTCAATCGCTATATCTAACAAAAAATGTTATTCTGAAAGTAGAACAAAATATTC
The DNA here is from genome assembly GCA_964007375.1 of Ophion obscuratus. NCBI lineage: Eukaryota > Metazoa > Arthropoda > Insecta > Hymenoptera > Ichneumonidae > Ophion > Ophion obscuratus. The sequence continues at coordinate 26,731,197 of OZ023319.1, forward strand.
GAAGTAATCGCAAAAAATTGATGAAATTGATGAGTTTGGTGAAATTGATGAAATTGATGCGGCTAGTGAAATTCATTAAATTGATCATGATATTGAAGGAATTGATAAATAAGTAGTGAGATGACTAAATCGCCAGTGAAGGGACGAAATTACCAGTAAATGGACGTGTAGGGTAGATTAATCCTGTAAAGCACAACGATTTATTATTCGCTGAGGGTAACCGTCCGGTTATCGGACGAATAAGCGTATGTTATTCGTCCCGATAGCGGCTCAGTTCACGCAGTTCACGCTGTACAACAGACCAAACAAAATTATAAAGATTTTACTCAGGCGAATACGTATAAATTATTCGTCCGCATACTTTGTTTAACAATTTAACACATTCTATGCGGATGATTATGTATATGTTACTCGTCTGGATACCAGCTGACACGAACCACAATAATATGTACGCCTACTAGAAATACGGCGTGAACTGAGCCGCTATCCGGACGAATAACATACGCTTATTCGTCCGATAACCGAACGGGGAGTCACTTCATTTATTATTTGGTTTTATTAAATGCTAGATTTAGATTAAACGGAGATCACTGAGTTGCACAAAAATATAACATTCTTATACATATGAGTATTATATTTGTTGTTACGATTTCGTAGAAATACAGAAAGATTTTTTGCATCGTAACGTGATATTCTCAACAAACTACCAAAGTTTGTTTCAAAAGAAAAAGAAAAATTCAAATTTCGTAAAAATAAAAAAAAAGGATGGAATGATATTATGACAACATTTAATCAGATGTACACTGTCAATTCTTAAACGTAATTAACTTTGCAAATATTAGCAGATGAGCTAATTTTTTCACAGTGCGTGGATAATGTTCAGAACGAGCCCATATGTCCATTGACCGACAAGAGCTTAGAATACAGCACCAGTGAATAAACATGCCCAATTTTGGACTATTATTACGAATTCATTTAATATTTTTGCAAAAAGCAAAGATCTATTCTATCTTAATTAATCAAAGTAATACTTACCTTCAGAACTCATAAACAAACTTTTGTCATCGCCTTAAGAACACCCACCGTGCACAGCCTTAGTTAATTTGCACGGTTTACATGTACCACAAACTAGAAAAATTTCGTGTGGCGTCAACATTTTATATTAAACTGAGAAATCGGTTTTAACGATACCTGTGTTTTTTTCTAAATTATAGTGATTCGCGTCTTTCTAGACAATTCACTTTTACTTTCACTTTTACTAGACTTTTACTTTCACTGCAATAAAAATATATATTAGGCTTAAAGAAAATTTTTATTTTGTCAAAGAAGAAAATGGCTTCGTACAGGAAAATGTATGCTCGTCTTGGAAAGTGTTTTATCCGAGTCTGACAAATTTCGATGCGCGCAAAATCCATTTGTCACGATAAGGTGAAGGATCTGAAACGTCGACTTCACATTCCAATTAGTGGCGGGATTCTTGTAAAAAATTACGGAGTTTACCCTCTGAGCTTGTTCGAGATATCATCCCCATACGAACCGAAGGCACCCCTCAGAGTATGACGCGGCGTTCTGCCAGCTACTAAGCATTCATTCGAACCAACAAAATGATTAAGTAGATCAATAAATACTGTACGTAAGCATTTGTTTGACTTCAATAAATGATTTCCTCGAGGGTGACAATGGATGAAACGTTCATTCCAAATGACATCCAACCTTCGAACATGACTATTCCTTGAGGTCCAATGAGTATTTGCGTAAGTACAAAATACAATTATTAAAATAAAAAACGTCAGACGTACCGCGTACAGTTCATTCCAACAAATCATTTTTCTCCCTGTACGGAGATCATTTTACGAGTACTCATTTCGTGGCTCGAAGCCGAATTTGGAATACCGGATTCGACACCTATCGCGCTACATGTGGTCATATAGCGAAGGATGGAAGGCACAGACGCGCGAGAGTGGAAATTAACCGTCATGGGACTCACGAAAATAGGCTCGTAACTCAGTCTATTTCCGAATGTGAAACCCGTCCGGTTCACTACACAACGCGCTAATGGACTTTTTGCCGCTGGACTCTCTCAGGGCTTTATGTCTTTCCCTCTGTCTCTCTCGCCCCCCATCTCTCCCTCTCCCTCGCATCTCGAAAAATGTGTAGAGGACAGCTTTCGGAAGAATTTGAGGGAGACAAGAGAGCTCGAGCTGGAGCACGGATCGAGGACGTCATCTGCGAAAAAAAGGCACTGTTTTGGGCCTCTCGCGTGAAAGAAATACAGAACCGCTCTCAACGAGTAAACGAGAAAACACACGGCGAGGAAAGTAAAACTTACCCTGTACGCGGATGTTTCCGAGTTGCGGTGCATTCGAGTCCGGAAACGTCGTACGAGAGAGCCCAGGTATGGCAGACGAAACTGCCACCCAAATTGCAGAGATACGCATCTGGGGAAAACCGGAAGCTCTAGTTGTCCATCAAGGGGGATCGTCCTCGTTGTCGTCGTCTCTCTCAGTCTCTCGTTTACTCCCTCGGTAATCGAGCCTATGGGTCGTCACATTTTTTCTTCGTTACAACTTCCATTCCCGTACTGATGACCTCGGAATGTTTTATGGCTATCGCAGCAAAAAAGTGAGTGCTTTCAGAGAGAAGTAAGCGGGGAATGTATTTCGGACGATAAGTACCTTTCAGATAAGGGATCACGTATGTTCGGTGGAAATTTAATTGAAAGTACAGGGGTGAAAACGTTGGTGAAATATCGATCGGGAAGTTGGATATTGCTCTCCTATCGAAGGGAATTGAACCGGCATGATCCCTGAGAAACAACATCGAAGAATTCCCCTGCCTAGCCTTTTGTGTATCGATAGGCTGATTAGCGTTCCCCCTTCCAAATTCCACGCTGCCAGACATGGGAGATCGTTGAAACCGCACATCGACCGCTTGTCTACTCCCGATGATGATCCCGCTACGATCGTTGGACGTGGTTTTCAAACGCGTTTAGCAAGATCGTTTTCTTACGGATTTTCAGTGCTGCCAGAATCAATAAGTTGCAGTAGAGGGTCGATGTTGTAATGCCAAATAGGAGTGCAAGTTCTAATGTCAAATAGGAGTGGAAGTATAAACCCCAATAGAAGTGGAAGTTCTAATGCCAAATAGAAGTGGTTGTTCCAAGGCCAAATAGAAGTGAAAGTTCTAACGCCAAATAGAAGTGGAAGTTTTTAATCCACGATAGAAGCGAAAGTTCCAATGCCAAATAGAGCTAGACTTCATGCCTAATAGGAGTGGAAGTACTAATGCCAAATAGAAGTGGTTGTTCCAATGCCAAATAGAAGTGAAAGTTCTAACGCCAAATAGAAGTGGAAGTTCTAATGCTCAATAGCAGTGGAAGTTCTAATGCCCAATAGAAGTAGAGGTTCTATTGCCGAACAGAGCTGGAAGTTCTAATGCCTAATAGGTGTGGAAGTTCTGATGCCGAATAGAATTGGTTGTTCCAGTGCCAAATAGAAGTGGTCGTTCTGATGCCAAAAGGAAGTGAAAGTTCTAATACCGAATAGAGGTGGAAGTTCCAATGCTAAATAGGAGTAGTCGTTCCAATGTTAAATAGAACTGGAAGTTGTAATGCCAAGTAGAAGCAGAAGTTTGAATGCCAAATACAAGTGGAAGCTTTAATGCTGAATAAAAGGAAATGTTCTAATGCCACTCAGAATTGGAAGGTCTAATGCCGAAAGGTGGTAGAACTTCTAATACCAAATGACAGTGGTCGGCCTAATGCCAAATAGAAGTGGAAGTTCCAATGGCACATAGAAATGGAACCCCTGGTCCCAGATAAAAGTTCCGCAAACAAGTAGAAGTGGGAGTTCCAATATCGAATAGATCGGCAATTTGGAAGTTCCAATGTCAAAAAGATCAGCAAACGTCTGAGTACGCCCGTTTTCTGTATACCCGAACCGCCGCAGATTTGCATATATGTAGCAATATACGCGTTGATTCTCAGCAAACGTTCCCGTGTCTCGAAGAATCCACGTTTGGGGTCGCGTGACGACTGCACTGTCATATCTATATGCGGGGATCCATTTTGAAGTGAGAGCTAATGTAGCTTCGTGGTCGGTCATTCCAGGAGCCAAAGTGGCCCCCGATCCCTCGTCCCGTCGTGTGTTCTCTCGAGGACGCCCGTATAGAACGTTACGGTGCGAGACGCGGTCACTTGTAATGGAGCTGTTCCTTATTTCTCGTGGAGCCCACTCGGAGATTCGTATATAGTTTATCCGGACACGATCTCGGCTACCAATTATCACGATGATACGATCTCGACTATCCGCGCGGAGACTCCTTTGGTCCGCGCGATAGAACACGATTTACATTCATATTTTTTTTTTGTTGTTTCCCCCGAGACGCGTGTGTGCGCCTGTGTGAAGTCGCGAACCAGCATTTTCGAGTGGTTAGACTCGTTTCGCGCTCCTTCGTGGGATATCCTTCGCCCCGCTGTGCATTTCTGAAATTGACATCTAGCGCGTGTCTCAGCGATAGCCGCACGATACACCGTCTCGTTGTTTGCCCGGCAAATGGCCTCGGTGATCCTTGCTCGAGCAAGCACACTTCTGGATCACCATTTTGGGGACAGTGCGCCAGCAGCGTTGATTTGGACGAGGTTAGCCACGCAGGAGGCAGATGAATCCATGCAGCTATCCATGGTGAACAATTGGGTCCAACGATGCCCGATGACTGCGGCATGGTTTTTGCATGGTATCGTACAAGCCGTGCAGAAGGTGTCGTAGGGGTCCAATTGGATTCCCATACTTGTTCCAACTTCCTGATAGGATCCCTGTACTAAAACGTCCCTATTGGTATCCAATGGACAAATCCAATTTGAATCCTTGAGAATTCCCATGGATTCAATTATCGAACTGAATCCTATACGATTCTTGATGGATCCCATCGCGTTCTGTACGTTGGATGTTCAAACAACATGTATAGACATACAAAATCACCGACTCTGGTGGATGGGCCGTCGGGGTTTGGCTTTGGCGGTAAACCGAGTTAAAGTGCATGGCCAATACTCGGAGCGGTGACCGATTAGCCATGCTCCGGCTGGCGCAGCGACCAGTGAGCGGAAGGCCCATACTTCTGATGCCTTGGTGTAGATAGTTGAGTTAAAGTCTGTGTACCAGGGAATCGGAAGCATATGGGGCCATCTACACCAGTGTGCGTTTTTCACAGTTTTAGTGTAGCTTAGGACGGCCATGGACGCAACGGAAGTTAGGTTAGATTACCGAAGTGCGGGTAGGGAGTGATAGGAAAGGGTTCAATTGGGAGGCGTTATACGTAAACACCCGCAAGGGTATATGTTGGCAGCTAGAAATTAATTAAGACCTCGTTATAGATGAACAAAATGAGTAGATCTTAAAAAAGTGTAAATCATATAGCAGAATCGTGTAAATCGCTTAAAAGAGTAGGTGTATCTTAAAAATTGATTTGCAAATGACTGAAAATCCACTGTAATTATCGTTTGTTGGTTATTTTACTGCACTTCAACATAACATCACCATATTACGTGCACGCTCACGAAGCGTGCTGGTTCTGTTTCAAATACGTCGATTCCTTTCTCGTAACTGTCCACATATTTTCGATTTGAACGCGGTAAGAATTCACAAACGGCGTTCATCGTGGAACAGTGCACAATCCAATTGAATCTCAATGAGGCCTCCCTGAAAAATCCCTATAGAGACGTGAGTGAATCTCGGGACTTCCCAACAAATTTATTCCCGAAAACACGAAAATGTATTTTGTATTGTTGTAAAATTCAACAAATTCCGGTTGAAAATTTCCAACGAAAATTCTCCGTTTGGAATCCCCGAATCCGTTTGGATTCCAATGTGGACTCCCTACGTGCGCTTTCTCTATGCAACCTCTATAGGGATGTGGTAGGATCTAGGCTCTCCCCAACAAATTCCGGCACGGAAATTTCCGCGATCCAGAAATTCGCTTACAATGTAAAGCTCGATCCCCTATAAAATCCTCCAGACCTGCTAAAGGATACGGTCGCACGACATCGGTAAACGCATCAGTGGAATCACCGTGGAGATCATTGATGATCTCGCCGAGATCCATGCTTCGAGAAAAAAAGGAAATGAAAAATCTTCCAGAACTAGAATGTACAATGTTTATCGGCCAATCACTGGAAACCCCGTTCATTCCGTTCCCTTCTTTATTTCTCTCGGAGTGCCTATGCGAGTACTCCTGGTGTCTGCGACTATATGCGCGCTCGCACACTTTGCTCTCGACGTCCATTAGCGAGCGTCTTGGAATGCAATTCTCGCGGAGGATGCGAGGGGCGATGCGAGAGTGTGTGTATATATATATATATATATATATATATATATATATATATATATATATATATATAAGAGAAAGAAGTGTAAGAAAACAAAGAGTGCGAGAGAGAGAGAGAGAGAGAGAGAGAGAGAGAGAGAGAGAGAGAGAGAGAGAGTAAGAGTGCGTCTGGACGGATATCACGAAAGGTGTAGGAGGAGGAGGGCGGTCCAAGTTTCAGATGGTGGTGGTGGTTTTTCGAGACGCGCGAGCCCTCCCTGTGCTTGGACAAAAAT
>OZ023319.1:26740292-26930977 GCA_964007375.1 Ophion obscuratus
TAATTCTTAAATAAAAAGTGAGCATTAGAAAGATCATTCACGATAATAGTGGAGAGAATATCAAATATCCAATGGAATATCCGTGGAGAAAATATCAGATATTCAACTAAGAAGAACAGATACGACACTTTGATCTTAGCCACAGGCCAAAAAACGATACTTTTTAGAGTTTCTCCAGCGTTTAAGTAGATTTTCGGTTCGCGCTACGCTTACGAGAAACGAGCGCGCGTGCGGCTTCTAGCGGTTACTCCGAGAACTACGGCTTTCCTCACACCTATAATTTCGGTGGCTCTCGGCCATGATTTGGCTGAATTTTTTCAACCAAATGCGCAAGAAATAAATTTTATTTTCGCATAATTTTTTAACCAATTCAGACATTTGCTTAATATTTTTCTATCAAAATAAAATATTAATATTTCAACGAATAATGTAATTCAAAATCAATATTGGATATGGTGAAAAAATAAAATAACATATTTACTCAATAGAAATTTCATCTGAATCAAACGAGCGAAATTCAATTTTTCATGTGTAAGGTAAATGTCCCAATTATTGAACAGGTCCTAATTATTGAACACTATCGTGTATTTTTATTATTTCTCATTCACCTGCATGCATTTACTTATTTATAAAAATTTCATTATATATATGGACCTTTTAGCTATCGAAATGTTACCTTACTTATGCAAAAAAAACTTTCATTAATAGAGAAAAAAATTATTTAATCAGCAACGGTGATCCGATTTGACGTCTCGTGCTAACTGCTTATCGTTTTTGCTAAGACGCGCCGCTTCATGCGTAATGGCATAAAAAATTCAAAAACTGTCGCATCTCAAAAAGTAAAGGCGTTGCAGATTCCTCAAAAAAATTCTTACAAATAACAATTTCAAAAAAAAAAAAAAATGTTTTACCTAATTATATTTTAAAAAATACGGTGTTCGATCATTTGGACATCGAAACTGCAGTGTGTCCCAATTATTGAACACTCGAATTCTCCAAGATGGCGTCATTAAACCCATCAGAACATGGAGACAGTTAACGTGTGACAGATCCTATGAATCGGATTTATTCAAACAAAAACTGTAAGTTCCTGAATAAACTTACCTTTATACTTTTAATAATAACTCTAAGATCGTCAAATATATTTTTTATTTGTATTTTCGTGCAATAAACATAAAAAGAAATGTAAAAAGAGAATATAACCTAAATGTAACCTAAAAATACGAATGTAATGTTCAATATTTTTTGCTCTCCGATATTTCAGGGAGCCAAGCTGCGACAAAATCAAACAAAAACAGAACATAAAAACGAGGAAGCTGAAAATAAAAATAAAATAAAGTTCGAGTTAAAAAGCAAAAAATAAACCAAATGCGAATGAACCAAAAACCTGTCAAAAGAGACTAAATATATATTTTTGTATTTTTAGACGATTGATAAAAGATTATTTAAGTGTTTGATTTTGCTTTTATTTCTTAATATTGTACCCAAAGTAATATTTTCAGAACGGAAAAACAATTCTCGAGAGTGTTCAATAACTGGGTCATGCCTTTTCAATATTAGGGACATAGGCACTTCCAGTGTTTAATAATTGGGACATTTGCATGCTTCACATTGTTATGCTTTTTTTCATTTGAAATCATTTTAAAATAATTTAAAGGGTGATTTTTCGAAAGTAAACATTTTAAAGTATCATTTGAACCTGAAAGCGATGGTTTTTTCTTGATTTTATATTTTTTTTTCTCACCGAATTCAATCCCCCAGATCCTTAGCTGTTCAATAATTGGGACATTTACCTTACTTGAATCAACAATATTCATGTTATGAATTGAAACGCTTTTTTTGTTCGTTACAGAAAATGCATTTAAAACTATATAATTTGTTCGCGGTAATTTTTCGATAGTTTCAATAATATATTGTTCTCAGCTAACAATACATCTTTTGAATGAAAAAAAAAACTTTTAACTTTATCACGTTATTAAAATCAATGGCGTTTTCTCTGGACTAATAAATCCGATTATTTACACCAACAATTTTACAATTGAACCAACGAAAAGTCATTCAATAACACCAATGACATTGGATCAATGATTTTTTTCTCAGTGTAGGTTACTTGAAAATCGCAAAATTGATGTTTGACGACGCGACGAAATATGCTCGTCAAAAAGACGATGAAAGTTATTATTTTTTTAGCAGCAGGGCAAATAACTGGAAAAACGAAAATTTATTTCAGGTAGGAGTGGCTTAAGATTTAGGGGTGACTCGGGGGGGCACTTTTGGCCGCCAGGCTGCTGAGAAGTCACTCATGGCCAGAAGGATCAACGGAGAGGACTGGGATTGCATAGCGAGTTAATCACATCAGATTTCCTTCTTCTCGACGTTCGTGTAACAAGCTGGGGAAAGCTCGTGCGAGGGCGGGCAGTGTTCACGGTAGTTAACGAGGTGGGCGGGTTCGACGCTGAGCACGCGACTTCCGGTCCTGCACGCGAGCTGTAATAACTCTGCTCGATTTAGCGCTCGCACGCACACGATACGTGAGCGCCCCCCCCCCCCCCCCCCGATAATTATCTTGAGATTTTATATTACCCCCATTACAAACTGCCTTGATATACCGTTATCGTCGGATTTGACTTCTGTCAAGTCCAAAGCTTTTTGTGGAGATCGAAATGACCGTTGGTTTTCGCCGAATCCATTGTAGCAAATTGATCGTATTATTCCGAGTTCGAGGAGAATGTGACGATAGAAATTGGTCGCTTGCTGTGCCGGAGAATCGATCATTTTACTAAAAAAAAACCGGAATTGGGAAAAATTCGATACAATACATATACTTAGGCCGAGAGGGTCTTGATCATTGAGGAAACGTGAAAAATGTATCAATCGAAACATATTCAGTGAAATATGGTTGAAGTTTGTTAAATCAATTTTTACATTGACGCAACATTAATGGGTTATACACTTCCAGCTGGCTCGAAGATCAATGTTTTTTTGTGAATTTTTTTAAAGGCTATGTTTAAAAGGTTTATGTGTAAAGGCTTCACATTTTTTTAAAGTTTATGTCGCTCATCGAAAAATGAGAATTTTTGGCGAAGTTTTTTCGAGGATACGAAAGGAGCAACTAAAAAATTATTTAAATTAAAAAAAAACATTTTTAAACCACGTTTTTAAAACGGCCTAAAAGGTATAAAATAATTTATTTTTGCCCTATACAGATTCCCAACCCCATACAGATTGTCCTGAAATTTGGTGATTGTGAATTTTTAATTGGTATAAAAATACTTGTAAGATTAAAAACGAAAAACGTGTGGCGCATGCAATGTATAATTGATGCATGAATAGTTCACTTAAGTCACTACCAATTATATTGCTCTGCAAATGATATGAACTGTTGTGTGAGTATTCTCTCTCTACACTTCATGTATTGCATGCGCCTCACGTTTTTCGTTTTAAATCTTACAAGTATTTTCATAGCTATTAAAAATTCGCAATCACAAAAGTTCAGGACAATCTGTATGGGGTTAGGAATCTGTATTAGGTTATAAATTTGTATGGGGCTAGGATACATTATTTTATACTTTTTAGTCATTTTTAAAAACGTGGTTTCAAAGTGTTTTATTTATTTAAATATTTTTTTTCTGCTTTTTAGTCTTGTCTGTGTGCAATTTTGATTCTCTTTCTCTAGGTGTCGCTCTTTGACCATCGTAGAAATTGTCACTAATGCACTATTCGCTATTAATATTATTATTATATTTTTGAAATTTTTCTCTTTCACTAAACTATATTTTTTATTTCTTTATTTATTTATTTTTTCACAATTTGTGTTCCTCTTTTTTTCTCTTCCTATGAGAAACTTGCTTGTCCATTTATTTGTCTGTCATCCGAATCCGAGCTACGTTCAAAGTTTCAAGGCTCATCCGGAAGTTAATTGAAAATCGACTGCAACATTTGTATCGCACAGACAAACAGACAAGCAAGAAAGCGAGTTAATAAAAACGTGGTAATAAAGTGAGGTTTGGAGAGTTTATTCTACATGTGTTTTATTAAAATGAAGTTTTGGGGGTTTATTTTACATCAGGGTTTTTTCTAAAAAAAAAATGTTATGGGAAAAAATACAAAACGGCAGCTCAGTTGTAGCTACACTAAGAGCGTTTTTTAGGCCCTCTGTGGGAGGACGCAGAACTTTTATGGATCATCACATAGAACAATCAAAAGTTTCGTTATTTACAGTTGTGCTAGAGAAGTACACACGATTATTTAAAAAATATGGGTTTTTTTCGCAAAATGGCATCGTTACGAATACATTTTTTTCCGCACATAAATCGCCTCTAATTTCTGTGTGAAAACGAGATTGGTTGACGAATCGTTGCAGAAATCGTCCATACTTCTTTAGAGAATCTATCTAAGAAGCAATAGTTGAAATTTCAAGTCAGTCAGATGAGAACTGCGCCAATTATGCGTTCGCCCTATTTAAAGAATGTGGTTTCGAAAAATTCGCGTTTAAGGCGGTAGTCTAAAAATTTGAAAAACCTGATTTTTTGGCATTATCTTAAAGATATTTCGACATGCAATATTCACGCCGACAAACGAGGCCAAAATAGGATGGACCGGTCGGAACTACGAAGTTCAGAAGCTTCTAAGGAAACTAAAACTGTTTGCTGGGGAACACGAACTTCAGAAAATCATCCTTCGAAGCCGAGGAAGGCACACTTTACGAGTCAGGATTGGCCGACTAAGGGGGAATATCAGTGTGGAAAAATCGATTTTTTTTGCTTAAATAGATAGTTTTGGCCTTTAAGAATATGCCTACAAATTTTCAAAACGATATTCGACAAAGAAGTATTCAAAATTGGCGCCAAGCGTCGACACTCTCAGAGCCTTCTATACGGGTCTTTCTATACTTTAAACGCGTTTTTCTCGAAATCATGTTTTTTGACCTGGTTGACAGCATAACTCTGTCAAATTTGTCCAATCGACTTCATTCAAAAAGGATTCTCGTCAGAAAACTTATCGCTATCGTCGCATCGTAGAGTTTATTTTTAAATTGTTTACTTTTTTATTAACAATTTACTGCAAAATTTTTGTGTAAAATTCGATTTTTTTTAAATGGCCGCCATTTTTTTCTAATAAATTTTTTTTAATTTCCTACGATGCTGCGATAGCTATACTATTATAATTTAATAATCTTTTTGAATTTTTGATTTCGCATGCTTGCTGTGGCACTTATGCTGTCAACCGTCGGGGAGTCTTTTTTGAGACGCCATTTTGCGACCGCTCCTCTGCTAAATAAAATGTACTAAAAATAAAAAAATAAAATTTCCTTGTATGCTTCATTACTTCAATAATTAATACACAAAATTTCAAATAATTTGATCTAGCCGTTTAAAGAAATCCCAAAAAATACCTCATTATTCAGACTGTCACACTGATATTCTCCCTTAAGGGGGTATCCCTCTCTGGAAACTTCAAAAAATCTCTTTTTTGTTGCATATTGTTATAGTGTGAACTTTCAAGAATATTTTAAGACCAATCGGACTCAGACATTCCAAAAATTGACGAAGTTACACCTATTTTAGTGGAACAGCGTGCGTCTTATCTCGAAATTACATATCTTGACACGGCGGGATTGATATCGTGAGTAACTTTCACACTATTGACTTGAATTTGCACAGATAGCGTTCAAACTAGTCATTTTTGGTTCGTGATCGCATTTTTTAATTGGATGAACACTTTGTTAATAACAATGACTTTAGCATGCTGTTTTCCAATAACAAAATTAAGTTTTCTTTGGAGAAACTGTCATTTTGCGTATTTTTTTAAATTTCGCAAAGTGGTTCGTAAACCCATAGGCAGTTGGATATATTTGAAGATTTTTTTTGTTTTCGTTTCAGAACACATTTGATCCTGGTAGAGATCCCGCCGTTTCGGGCCATTGAAGGACTTTAACGCCAACTGCAGCACCACGAACACGTTAAAAGCATTTCTTCCAAAAAAATTACATTGTAACCACAAACATGCACTGTAAAAAATTTCTGTATAAAAATTGATACACAAGTGTAGGAAGTTTTTATGCGGATACCGCTTACGAAATTTCAGATACGATTTTGAAAATCCAAAACAGGTTATTTTAAAAATGAAAATGTAACTCCGTCATATTAATATACTTGTGTGTTTGAAAAATAATGCACGTGTAAAGAAATAATCACATCCAAATATATTGAAATCAAGAACCATTTGCTGATATCAAAATACGAGTGTATATTAAATTCAAGAACCATTTGCTAATATCAGCATTCGGGTATGTATTAATTTCACGGGTGTGTATTACCTTCAATGTAGACTGTAAAAAGCTTCTGTGTAAAAATTAATACACAAGTGTATGATGTTTTTATGCGGACGCCGTTTATGAAATTTCAGATAATATTTTGAAAATCCAAAGCAGGTTATTTTAAAAATGAAAGAGCAGCTGCGCAATATTAATATACTTGTGCGTTTGAAAAATAATGCACGTGTGAAAAAATGTTCACATCCATGTACATTGAAATCAAGAACCATTTGCTGATATCAATATACGAGTGTATATTAAATTTGTTCGTATATTAAGTTCGTAGAATTCAATTCTTTTGTGCCTTAAATGTAGTGTGAATTTAATATAATTTTCACATTGTTTCATGTGATTTTCATCAGCATTTATGAATTTTTTTTCAATTCCAGTTTCGCACTTTTAAATAAATCTGTTGTGATCATGCATTGTACGTATCGTAAAATTCAGTTTCACATATATTATTTTCAGGCTGCTGTAAATAAATTTCAAACTTGTTTTGTATTTTCAATGCTCTGTTTTTTTATAGTTGATTTATTATACATCTGTAGTAATTTTCAATTGAAGACACGGGTTAATGCAATACATTTTCCACCAATTTACAAACTTGTCTTTGAAATTCCATGTTGCATCTATTAAATTCTATATCCACGTTAGAATTTCACGTTCCTGTTTTTAATTTACGGTACAAGTGTTTCAAATTTAATTTCATCTACTGAGTTTGTAAAATTCAATTCGTTTTATCTTAAATGTATTGTAAACTTCATATAATTTTTTAAAGTGTGTGTACAACACGCTGGGAAAAAAATATATTCGAATCATAACACGAATAATTTATTCGTGTTACCAGAAAAAAATGCATCATTCTGACCCTTCGAATTGGGCTTCCAGACAAGGATACCCCGTTAATACAAAGTACGTATAACATGCCATTATACCACTTAGATAGTTGCGGTTGTTTAAAATCTACTTTTTTCAACCAGGTTGACATCACATCTCGGGTTCTATTCAACCAATTGACTTCGAATTTGTTATAGACCTTCACTATATCCCTCTGTCGTCCCTATCTCGAACATTGCGAAATTATTATTATTACTGTTTTTGAAAAATTACCAAGTAAAACAAATAGGGCGATTTTTTTGCCGAGCGTCGCCATTACATCTTTTTCCTTCGATCAAGTTTTCTTTCTTCGTTCAAAATTTTTTCTTCGAATTTTCTTATTCATCAAGAAAATTGGTTTTATTTTTGCTTCAGATGAATGGAGCTTTGGAATCATGTCGACCGCCTAAACCCTTTTTCACGGCAATATTCGAAGGCCCATAACTTCTTTCATTTTTTTTGCACAAAATTTTTTTTCCAAGTTCTCGAAACATCAATAAAAATATAAAAAATGGATATCAAAAATATTTTCGGATTTTCTTCATCAAGCCCGAAAAAAACGACCAAAATTTAGGCCTCCAGACTAGAATACCCTGTTTAAGTTTCAAAACTAATTTAGGAACTGCCGTCCACACAACAAAACTGAAACTCTCATTTATTCAATCAATTTAGTAGTAATCAGAATTAGATGACAACAATATATCATTTATTTAATACAATACAAAGATATCTAGTTTTCGAACATATTTCGGAATCATTGCCAACAATCGGCAATAAGTATGAAAAATAATCAACAAGTAGTATAGAAAATAAAACAATAAAAGACTCGATTTTTCGAAAACGCTGCAGGTACCCATTAAATTTACTCGCCATGTAAACTTCGTTATATTTCACTGTTGCCACGAACCTTACGTGATATAAATCGCGCATTCAAATTCTCGTAGAACAATCACAAGCCCAATATTCTCTTTGACAAATAGGCGCCAATGACATTCCCGAATTATCTCCACGTAAATTCATCCACTCCGCCTCCGCCGATTAGTTATGCCAATTCGTAAGTATGGTGGAAATACCTCCCTATAACCGCCTAGCTACGTTAGGTCGTATTTTCACCGGTCTTTACGACTGTCGACGTTGGACATCCATAAATATAATGTATGTATATATTTGCGGGAGAAATAACGACGCGACGAGTACAAGGTAGAGATGGAAGAGTAAAAGTGAAAAAAAAATGAAGAAAAAAAGCGTAGCTTCGAAGAGCTCGTTTTCAAGACCACTCTGGAACCCACTCGTCCCACCTCAAATTGGCTGCGATTTAGTGGAGATACTTTTGTTGATGACTTGGAATGTCAAATGGCGTTGGTAACTTGCTTCACCGATCGCTGAGAAGCCATACACCATTAAAATCAAATATGTTTCGATGAACCGAACGCTTGACGTAGATCCACCTGGATCCAATCGTTTCTACATCCTTTCAATTTTCCGTCGTTCGACCTGGCCAAACTCCGAACCTCCAACCCCCGACAGAAATCCAAAAAAACCCAAAAATCAAGTACCCGAAGTTGCGAGGACTCAGGTCCTCCGCGCGTGACACATACGCATCTTGTGGATGCTGCAAAAGGACCAGCGCTGCTCCGCCGAGGCTCGCTTCCAGTGAAAGCAGGCGGACAGAGAGAGACGAAAAAAGCCCCAGAGTGAACGAGAGAGCTGCTCTCCACTCGCGAATTGATTCCTCTAATCTAATCGGTCGGAGCGCGCGGCGGCGGTACTCTCCTGAGGCCTTCGCTTCCTGGAAACCGGGGCAGCCTGTGCGCCCCTCGCTCGCTTACACACGCGCGAATCACCCCCTTCGCCCTTCTCGTCCTTTATTTCTTTTTAATCACTTCGTTTCGTTCTCGTTCGCGGGTCATCCTCCATGGCCGAAAGACGCGTAAGAAAGAAGACGATGCGACGTTTCGCGAATAAAAGAAACAGCAAAAAGGACCAAAAGACGATGGAGGATTACGAAGAAGTTGAGGATCGCGAGAAGAGAAGAGAAGAGAGAGAGAGAGAGAGAGAGAGACGCTGGTGGTTGACCGTTGCTCTCCACAAGAGGACAATAAAGAGTTGCAGCGAGGGTGAATACAAACAAAAGGAAGAAAGGACATCGGGACCAGGAGATGAAGAGAACGAGGAAAGGAATAAAGCAGAGAGCGGATCCTGGGACCCTCAAGAAATAATGGCGAAGACAGAGAGAGAGAGAGAGAGAGAGCCAGAAAGAGAAAAAGGATCAGTATGGGGAAATGGAAGAGGGGCTACAAGGTGCGGCCGGGTAGGAGAGTGGGCTCAGGATGGGCCGACTTAACTTACTTCAAGAACCCGCCATGAAATATCGCAAACACAACGAGTTCCGTGGCCTAAGCGATGTTTCCCCCGGCAAGATCTCACCACGATCTAATTTGTTGCGCTTTGTGCTTATTTATTGCGTCGACGAGGTAGACGAGCAGGAGAGCAGACTCCGGAGGAATCACACCGGAGACGTATATGCGTTGCACGATCTTTTCCTATTGGAGAAAGGGAGTTCCGAGTTCGTCTCCTGGTGAGCCATGGAGGCACGAAAGAACTGGACGAAAGTTCCGAAAGCAAGAAGCAAGGAACATCGCTTAATCTTCTTCTTTACGTTGGAGTGAGGGTGTCGGCTACATGCCAGAAGCGAGAGATACGCCTATTGATTTACTCGAACAAGCGGAAGGGTTGCTATTGCTTTATTCACCGCTGCAGTGGATTATGAATTGTCGAAACTTGAAAAACTACACGAAGTCTTTTTTCTATATAGTTTCGTGATCCCATAACTCATAATCACATCACTAGAAGAAAAAACCTAAAGAGTTGGGTCAGCCAATGATTGAAGCGACAAACTTTATTACATTAGGGATTTGAGGGGCGAAATGTCTTTAGGCGAGGAAAAATGGCAGGTTTTCATGATTTTTTTAAGGGAAGGTTTCTTCACAGTTTTTGAGACTTACACTGTAAAAAATTTCTGTATAAAAATTGATACACAAGTGTAGGAAGTTTTTATGCGAATACCGCTTATGAAATTTCGGATACGATTTTGAAAACTCAAAACAGGTTATTTTAAAAATGAAAATGTAACTCCGTAATATTTTTAAATAATTGTGCGCTTAAAAAATAATGCACGTTCAAAGAAATAATTACATCCAAGTATATTGAAATCAAGAACCATTTGCTGATATCAAAATACGAGTGTATATTAAATTCAAGGACCATTTGCTAATATCAGCATTCGGGTATGTATTAATTTCACGGGTGTGTATTACCTTCAATGTACACTGTAAAAAGCTTCTCTGTAAAAATTAATACACAAGTGTATGATGTTTTTATGCGGACGCCGTTTATGAAATTTCAGATAATATTTTGAAAATGTAAAGCAGGTTATTTTAAAAATGAAAAAGTAGCTCCGTAATATTAATATACTTGTGCGTTTGAAAAATAATGCACGTGTAAAAAAATGTTCACATCCATGTACATTGAAATCAAGAACCATTTGCTGATATCAATATACAAGTGTATATTAAATTCGTTCGTATATTAAGTTCGTAAAATTCAATTCTTTTGTGCCTTAAATGTAGTGTAAATTGAATATAATTTTCACATTGTTTCATGTGATTTTCATCAGCGTTTATGAATTTTTTTTTCAATTCCAGTTTTGCACTTTTAAACAAAACTGTTGTGATCATGCATTGTACGTATCGTAAAATTCAGTTTCACATATACTATATTTTTCAGGCTGCTGTAAATAAATTTCAAACTTGTTTTGTCTTTTTAATGCTCTATTTTTTATAGTTGATTTATTCTACATCTGTAGTAATTTTCAATTGACGACATGGGTTAATGCAATACATTTTCCACAAATTTACAAACTTCTCTTTGAAATTCCATGTTGCATCTATTAAATTCTATATCCATGTTAGAATTTCATGTTCCTGTTTTAAATTTACGGTACAAGTGTTTCAAATTTAATTTCATCTACTGAGTTCGTAAAATTCAATTCCTTTGTATCTGAAATGGATTGTAAATTTCATATCATTTTTTACAGTGTAGAATATGTTTTATTACTACTTTTGGATGCTACATCGTATTTTTGTAATTTTATTGATTTTTCAAAATGGCGAACGCTTAGCACGGTTTTCTAAACGGGTTGCGGCAAATGTTGTCAGACGCCGTGATAGGTAGCGTCGGCGGGATTGATACGAAAGAAAAAAAAACGATTTTTCTTCCATTAACACTCATACAAAGAATATGGACCAAGAATGAGTGAAAAGTGTCCAATTCGTGAAATGATGTGCTTTGAAGCAAAAAGATTGAATTTTCCGAAAAAATTGCTACATCTGGCAATACATTTTTTTAATTTCCAAAAAACTAAATGTTTTTTTTGGAAATTCGAAAAAATGTTTTAGACGTAATGTTAGAAAGATTTATACCAAATTTTATCAGATTCGGTCGATTAGTTTTTTAGCTGTACGACACACCAGTTTTTAAAATGCAATTTCGAAGGCCGTACTATGGCACGGTCTTCTAAACTCCTCCACCATTTTTACAGGTTAATAAAAATAATACCATGTAACAGCCAAAAGTAGTAATAAAACATACCTTAAGTCTAATAAATGACGAGTAAATCTTTCCTGTAACAAAAATAATCATGAAAATCACCAAATTTTGTCCTTGCCTAAAGATACCCCCCCCCCTCCCCCCTTAATGGAGAATTTCTCTAAAAATACTAAAGAGTTATTGCGCGGCATTGCGTTTCGAAGAGGAAAATCGCATTTTACGACTTTCCACTTGACGGATCCTGCTGTAACACAGTGCAGGAAAATTCCGGAAGCGATTATTTTCACATACCTACGTCCTCAGAAAAAAACTCATATTGACATTTGGTCCGTTTTTAAATCAATGTCACACGACTGCTATAAACCGGTTTTTATGGTTTTTTTTAGTGCAATTTATGCACACTCAATGACGTTAGTTGGATCAAAATTTGTTCGAAGTTCACTTATCGCAAGACTGTAGGATTCCAGTGTGCGTAAAGTTTGCAAAAATCGAAAAAGAACATCAACACGACAAATGGTATGTCAAAACAACTGCTTCAAAGCATTCCATAGATCATAAAGGAATATTACGACACAATGTAACATATCTGTTACACTCCTTTTATTGCTTTATAACTAGCACCTGATTGAATTTTTCAAAAACTAAATAATACGTATTTTTCATTTTATCAAAATCTACCTAAGGCCCAACTATTTTTTAATTTTTACCTTGTTGAGCTATGAAAAGTTAAAGTGTTTCATCTGTGTGGCTCACCAACAAATGCATCTTTATTAGGATTTTTTTTGACAATACTAAAAAAGCCATCAAGTTGAGGTTTGGAGCGTTTATTCTACATGTGATGACGTAAACAAAAAAATTCTTATGAACAACAAGACAAAAAGGCGGCTCAGTCGTACCCACACTAAGGCCGTGCGATCTTAGTGTGAGGGTGCATAACTTTTATCGATTTGCATCCGGTACAAAACAAATATCGTCGTTTACAATAGCAAAACAAGTTTTGCTAGAAAAGTACACACGATTATTACTAAATATGGATTCTTCGAAAAATGACATGTTTGTGTATAATTTTTTTGTCTCTGAAAGATCTGCCTCACATTGTTTATAAAAACGAGAATCGTCGTTGAATCGTAAAATTCGTGCTGCTTTAGAAAAGTCACATTAGAAGTTATACTTAGAATTCCAAGTCAATCTGATGAAAATTGCCCAAATAATGCGTTTTCTCTATTTCAAAAACATGGTTTTGAGAAAAACGTGTTTAAAGCTTCAAAACTGATTTTATCGTCCACATGACGGAATTAAAGCTCTCATTTAAATATGCGTGTACCCGCCGAGGTATTTTGATAGTAGGTCCTCAGTTGTTAGGTCATTGTATATTTTTTGCAAAACGAGTGAAATAAGTGGCTCCAAATTGCTACTTCCACCGTCTAGGCTGCTTCGTACGTTTCGGAGCGCTCGGAGGCGCTTCGGAAAATGAGCTCTAAAAATAAAAATAAAAATTTTTACGCGTAATTCTATTTGTATATAATTCTTGTATTATTTATACATAATTTAAGCCTTTGTCGTTTTGTATAGCATTCTTTTACGCTTAATGCTTTTTGTGTATAATTCTTTTATTGTTTTTACATCATTTAAGCCAATAAGACGTCAACATTTTTTTTAATCCGATGTAACGCCTTAAGCCGTTTTTACGCCAACTTCGCTCAAGCATACCGACGAAATTTCCAAAATGACGCATATCGCCCCAGCATAATGTTCTAATTCTACCAGTTTAATTTGCGCCTAGAAAAATGAATGTAAGGTAAATGTCCCAATTATTGAACAGCTAAGGATCTGGGGGATTGAATTCGGTGAGAGAAAAATATAAAATCAAGAAAAACCCATCGCTTTCATGTTTAAATGATACTTTGATCTTTTTTACTTTCGAAAAATCACCCTTTAAAGTATTTTTAAATGATTGCAAATGAAAAAAAAGAATAACAATGTGAAGCATGCAAATGTCCCAATTATTGAACACTGGAAGTCCCAATTATTGAACACTGGAAGTCCCTAATATTGAACAGGCATGTCCAATTTATTGAACACTCTCGAGAATTCGTTTTCCTTTCTGAAAATATTATTTTGGGTACAATATTAAGAAACAAAAGCAAAATCAAACACTTAAATAATCTTTTATTAATCATGTAAAAGTACAAAAATATATAATTAGTCTCTTTTGACGGGTTTTTGGTTCACTCGTATTTGGTTTATTTTTGCTTTTCAACTCGAACTTTATTTTATTTTTATTTTCAGCTTCCTCGTTTTTATGTTCTGTTTTTGTTTGATTTTATCGCAGCTTGGCTCCCTGAAATATCGGAGAGCAAAAAATATTGAACATTACATTCGTATTTTTAGGTTACATTTAGGTTATATTCTCTTTTTACTTTTCTTTTTATGTTTATTGCACGAAAATACAAATAACAAATATATTTGACGATCTTAGAGTTATTATTAAAAGAATAAAGGTAAGTTTATTCAGGAACTTACAGTTTTTGTTTGAATAAATCCGATTCACACGATCCGTCACACCTTAACTGTCTCGATGTTTTGATCGGTTTAATGACGCCATCTTCGAGAATTCGAGTGTTCAATAATCGGGACACACTGCATTTTCTATGTCCCAATGATCGAACACCGTATTTTTTAACAAATAATTAATTAATTTTTTTAAATTGTTATTTGTAAGAAATTTTCTGAGGAACGCGAAACGCCTTGACTTTTTGAGATGCAACAGTTTTTGAATTTGTTATGCCCTCACGCATGAAGCGGCGCGTCTTAGCAAAAACGATGAGCAGCTACCACGAGACGTCTAATCCGGTCACCGTTGCTGATTAAATAATTTTTTCTCTATTAATTAAAGCTTTTTTGCACAAGTAAGGTAACATTTCCATAGCTAAAAGTTCCATATATGTAATGAAATTATTATAAATAAGTAAATGCATGCAGGTGCATGAGAAATAATAAAAATACAAGATAGTGTTCAATAATTGGGACCGGTTCAATAATTGGGACATTTACCTTACCCACAAAAAATACAATTTTATAATGTTGGTACGATACTACCGAGTTTTCTCGTACCAACATTATCTATTCGTATAAAAAAGAGCACAAAGCCGAACAATTTATTTTCCTAACTAATTATGATTCTCAACATCGTCGCAGAAAAAGCATCGCGCAGATGGTGGCTTACCCGCGATTTCAGCAGGTCCTTACATCTCAGCGAGAGTGCTATCGATTTTTTTTTTGTTCTCGTTTCCACGCCAATATCGCTCAATAAAAAGTACCGCATTTCCAAAAACGACAGGTATCGCCGCAGCAACGAATTCTAGCCCTGACAGCTTAAGCCTGGAAAACAAATGTATGGACAGGGACTACAATTTTAGAATACAAGTAAGCTGATGGAATTACGCAGGGTACGGAAAAGAGCAAGGGAAGATTGCCACTTGTGACTAACGTCATACAAATGTGGCGCGAAACTATCTTACACTGACTTATATTAATTGGTCGAGCCGAGTATCCCAAGCAGTAGCCAGTACACACGCAAGGGTGCAAGCACCCCAATCAAAGCGATGCTGTAACTCATTCGTATCCAATCTCCTATTAACTGATCGCTGGAACTCCAAAATGTTCTCCATGCAGCTATCAAAAACGTGAGTTTTCGAAAAAACCGAAGGCTGATTCCTGAAATCCTTCAATTGTGATCAGTATGGATCGCAGACATTAGCTGCCTTCGCGAGACCTTTCAGACTTGAGCCTAGTTTCTCAAGTTTCTCCTTTCACGGCTGATGATTCACGCGTGCGTCCATTAAAAGTTAACAGGAGGAAACAAAGGGAGTCAGCGGTGAACGGACCTACCAGGACAATAAAAAATCTACGCAGACCTCTGTCGCTGGTCCCTCAGTGCGTTTAGTCAACCTTCTAGCATTGCTTCTCCAACATTTCAGGTTTTCCAATGTCCAGAACGATAGATGCCCACTCCGGCTTCTAACAGCCTACCGTTGTCTATAAGTGTATGCCTCCACATAAATGCGGGTGGCTGCTCCACACTCGCATTCACTGATAAGCCTCATCGCGCTCTGGCGCCACTACGATCCTATTCGAAGTTCTTTCAGTGGAGCCGACGGGCTTGCGTGCGTTCACCAATTCTCGCGAGAAGAATCTCGCCCAGAATGTCATTCCCATCTTTGTCGCCGTGCGGTGGACAATCGTCTGGTCCACGTTCATCGGCGCCTCAAATACTTCACGACCGAAATAAGTGATCCTGCATCCGCTATCACATGGAGATTTTGATGCCGTGTGCCGGGTAGAAGTTTTTTAAGGTCGGAAGAAGAATACCTGGCGGGAATATCACGACCGAGAATCGCCAATTGTTCCATCGCCAATGATGATTCAGGCACGATTAAGGTAAATGTCCCAATTATTGAACAGGTCCCAATTGTTGAACACTATCTTGTACTTTTATTATTTCTCATTTACCTGCATGTATTTACTTATTTATAATCATTTCATTACATCAATGGAACTTTTAGCTATCGAAGTGTTACCTTACTTGTGCATAAAAAAGCTTCAATTAATAGAGAATAAAAAATATTTAATCAGCAACGGTGACCCGATTTGACGTGTCGTGGTAACTGCTTATCGTTTTTGCTAAGACGCGCCGTTTCATGCGTAAGGGGCCGTCCATAAATTACGTCATCGACTTTTGCTGATTTTTGACCCCCCCCCCCCCCTGAAATCATCCTATCCGTCATATCGTTGTGATCAAATTAACGTTACCGTCATCTAACGACCAGACCCCCCCCCCCTATTTTAAAATGACGTAATTTATGGACGGCCCCTAAGGGCATAAAAAATTCAAAAACTGTCGCATCTCAAAAAGTCAAGGCGTTTCAGGTTCCTCAGAAAATTTCTTACAAATAACAATTTAAAAAAAAATGTTATTAATTATTTGTTAAAAAATACGGTGTTCGATCATTGGGACATAGAAAATGCAGTGTGTCCCAATTATTGAACACTCGAATTCTCCAAGATGGCGTCATTAAACCCATCAAAACATCGAGGCAGTGAACGTGTGACAGATCGTGTGAATAGGATTTATTCAAACAAAAACTGTAAGTTCCTGAATAAACTTAACTTTCTTCTTTTAATAATAACTCTAAGATCGTCAAATATATGTTTTATTTGTATTTTCGTGCAATAAACATAAAAATAAAAGTAAAAAGAGAATATAACCTAAATGTAACCTAAAAATACGAATGTAACGTTCAATATTTTTTGCTCTCCGATATTTCAGGGAGCCAAGCTGCGACTAAATCAAACAAAAACAGAACATAAAAACGAGGAAGCTGAAAATAAAAATAAAATAAAGTTCTAGTTGAAAAGCAAAAATAAACCAAATGCGAATGAACCAAAAACCTGTCAAAAGAGACTAAATATATATTTTTGTATTTTTACATGATTAATAAAAGATTATTTAAGTGTTTGATTTTGCTTTTACTTCTTAATATTGTACCCAAAATAATATTTTTGGAACGGAAAAAGAATTCACGAGAGTGTTCAATAACTGGGACATGCCTGTTCAATATTAGGTACATAGGCACTTCCAGTGTCCAATAATTGGGACATTTGCATGCTTTACATTGTTATTCTTTTTTTTCATTTGAAATCATTTTAAAATAATTTAAAGGGTGATTTTTCGAAAGTAAAAATATCAAAGTATCATTTGAACATGAAAGCGATGGTTTTTTCTTGATTTTATATTTTTTTCTCACCGAATTCAATCCCCCCGATCCTTAGCTGTTCACTAATTGAGACATTTACCTTACCGTATCGACCAATATCGTGAAATTTCAACAGTACAGTACACCGAGAGAAATGTATGAAGTTCTCAACCATATTTTAACGATATTTTATATTTTCCTGAGGAGACAATAATACTTTATAACCATGGTTACTGAGAAAGGTATATTACTGCTTATTGATATTTTAGCATTTGCATATGTTAACCGCAACCATCAATCTCACAAACACGTTTATTCTTCAATGCTATATAATACAGTAGGTTTTCATAAAATGGATATTCCCTGATACTGTGAAAAATTTACTTCCCCATGATTCTAATAGTGAACAAAAATATATATAGATTGATTAAAAATATTGCCTGTGATTTGCGACGATGTTTATAGTGATTTGTACCATATTATAAGATACGACCTGCTATATGCGTGTTTGGTGTTATTCAAGTGTTGGTACAAGGCATCAATGCCCGTCTACTAAATGCATAGAAAATTTTATAAATCCAAAATAAAATAAAATATGCAACTGAGAGTTCTACCTCCATGATTTTTTATTATAATTCGCCATTCCCAGACCTCCTGCGTCGATTTATTACGAAGAATATATTTCGCCTAATCGGAATCGAACCTAGAACCTAACTGCCTACCTTCTGCCTATCCTACTCACGCTGCCACTACGCCATCGAGTACTTTTGGCATCTTGAACACAGATGGCAAAAATGTGTAAATAGCGAGGGACAATGCTTCAAATGAACCATTTTTTGTATTTGTCTTGAAATCTTCGATTTTTCATTGGTCAAAAAAACCCGGAAACTCAGCTGCGCGCCTAGTAGTATTTTTGCAATACAACAAACATACAATGCAACAGTTTGTGTGACATGCGTAGTTTTTAAAACTATCGAGCTGCAGTTGCTCGAACTGCAAATGATTTACGTCTTCGCTATAAGTAATATTTACTATAATTTTTTCGAATACTTTCGAGTCACTTTTCATAAGGTCTTCTAATAAATTATACTCGAAAAACCTTAATGTTAACGATATGAATTGTACAAACTTGAAAAGAATAGTAAAAGTTTGACTGAACAAAACCTAACGTACAAGATACAACATTAGTATTTGTACGCCGATTTTGTTATAGCACTGAATTGACCATATTTATATTGCGAAGCCTTTTGCAAGAGTGAATAATCATTTCGGGGATGATAGACAGTCAAACACGCCACCCAAATCGCATGGTTGGGTATATATGGAAATTTATATACGCAAAAATATACTGCAAATTTATTTTATTAATAATTGTAATATATGTGGAATGTATGCCATATATTGAAAATATATGTTGTATATATGTGGCAAATTTTAATTTTCGTAACGTTTTTATATACGAGATGTATATGCGTGGTATTACTGTATATCGATGCATCATATATCAATGATACATGTAGCATTTACCCTGCATATATACCACATATATTTAGCATATATGTTGCGTACACACTGCATACATACCACATATATACTGCATAAATGATACATAAATATATGCCACACATATACAGATATGCGTAGCATATCTGTATATAGTGTTTATATGTAATAGTGTACTTTAGCTGTAAGTTAAGTTTTTTTAAGTTTAAGTTTTAAGTTTTATTAAGTTTAACTGTAATAGTGTTTATACACAGCATATATTTCTTGTCAGGAATATGTATCAAAAATGTATGCGTCATATATGATGCATAAATGACACATATATGAGTCATATATGACGCATACATTTTTGATATATTTTTCTGACAAAAAAATAGATTGAAAATATATCGAAAATATATGCGTCGTATATGTCTCATATATGCATCATATATAGTGCTTATACGTAGCATATATTTTTTTGTTCGGAAAAATATATCAAAAATATATGGGTCATATATGCGTCATACATTTGGTGCATATATACTGAATATATACGTATTATTCTATTTTTCGTCACTATATATGCGACCGATATATATATATATATATATATATATATATATATATATATATATATATATATATATATATATATATATATATGTAGCATACATTCTCTGCATATATTTTACATACATAAATTTCCATGGAAGACTTTTCGCTTATAGTCGTGTTAACCATATTATGATTTCGATGTCAATAAACTATAACGAATTTTACTATTCCCTCTTGTACCATGGGCGTTTGTTGTAAATACCATGGACTTTTCTCTCGGTGTATCTTACTCCATACGTAAAGTGGTCCTGAGACCATCGGGTGTGTTCCTACCACGTGACAGGTCGAAACGAAACGGATCGATCGAGGCAATCGCAGCGACTGATCTGCTTCCGTTGGCTCTTCGTATCGTTATAATAGCATAACGGATCGATCCGGAATAATCTCTGGCAGCAGGAGAAGGCTCCGGCTACTACTTCGGCTTCTGACGTGAGCTCTTGTCGGACCAGATATTGGAAGACTTCGCACGGTTCGTCGACGGACACCGCTCTATGCTAACACGACCAGGACGGCAGCCAACATAATTATGGGCTTCGATATCACCGGCACTCATCACACTCCGAAACACCGGGAAGTTGAGCCCTTGGAGCGATGCTACCAAAAACGCACGAAGCCTATATGCAAGTGTAAGGACAGACTTTTCGAAGGGTGCGAAAAGTGGATGATCATGATTGATTGGATTTGCGTATTTTTTTAGCTCTTTGGAAAGGTGCGGTCGAGCGAGGAAAACGGTTTGGTTGGAACAAATCAAATTTCGTCTGAATTTTGGTCTACTGGTAGGTACTGTTTTTTTATATTCAATGCTATGATTCACTTAGTCGAATTAAATGTTTCAATTGATTATAATTTACTGTGAGTAGAACGGTTTATTTGAGCGGGACACCACTGTGGTGAGTAAAAAGAAAACGATTAATTTTTTTGCATTTTCTCAAAGTATACTTATTCAAGAATATGTGAAAAATTTGCCAAGTAAAAATATAAAAAATTGACCAAGTTACAAACGTTTTAGTGAGAGCCGGTAGCGCAATGATCTACGTATACTAAATTTCTTTAGTATACGTAAAGTATATACTTATACTTCACGTATACTTATAAATACTTTACTTTACTTATACTAAAGTTTTACTATTATTTTTAATTTTTATAAATTTTTATAAATTTTTAATTTATAATTATAATTTATAATTTCTATAATTTTTAATACTTTACTTTACTTATACTAAAATTTACGTATACTTATAAATACTTTATTATATTTTCCTTATACTTATAAAGTATATACTCGTATATACTTTCAGTCGCGCTTTTCTCGGAACGACTTTTCTCGACCTGGACGGAATCATACCGCTAGCTATAATTGTCCGATTTTTAATTTTAAAAAAATCCAAATTTCCATAATTGCAGTAGCTATCGTTGTACCTAGCCGTTTTTTTAATTCAGTATTTTTAAGCCCCCCCCCCCCCCCCCCCCCGCATATAACTAAAAATTTCGCTAAAGTTACACTTTTTTTAACATTCGTTATTCGCTAAACAAATCTCTGAAGAACGGCGACGTATAACGAGAACTACATTTTTATCGGATTATAAGACTTTTTTATTTTTATTTTTCAGACCAAACATTGTCAAGTTATCGATCCGGCCGCTGGGCTACATTTTTAATACAGAGGCTCTATCATACCTGAATTACGTTTTTAATTTAAAAAAAGTCACAGGATATAAATTCAATGTTAGCTTGACAAAATACCTTCTTTCCAATCCCCAATAAATAATCTAGAAGACGAAAAAAAATCGGAAAAACGACCTCTTTGGCCCGTCACACTGGTGCCCTCCCTTAAGCTGAATATTCTTTTTATTGTATATTATTATATTAAACTTTATTATTCGTTTATATGCCGCTATATATTCATCGATAACAGATGTTTTATTTTGTCACAAGCCCGATACTGCTTCTAATATACAAACCCGTGATAACCTTGTTCATTCCGTCGAAACATATTTTTGCTTTCGATCTCCCGACACGCAATCTTGAAACTTCTCACCATGAAAAGGGATCAAAATGACGAATTAACATTTAAATCAGTAAACGGATTTTTCTTAAAAATTACCAACGATAGATTTTGAGGTTATTCCGAACATCATCACCCAACACGACGTTCTCGCTCGGAATGTGACGCACAGCGTGGTCTTGGTCCGCCCACTTAATATTTATTTGAATCTCATAAATCATCCAGTAGAGCAATCAATATTGTACTAAAACATTCACGGGACTTGAATAAATAATGCCTTCGATGTTAACACCCAATGGAAAGTTTATTTGAAATTACTGATGGGCCTCGAATATGAGCATTTCCTTGAGTCGAAATAACAATTAGGTAGAAGTAAATAATAATACAGTTTCATCAGACAAAAATATGACAATTGGACTTCCTTGGTTGGCTCCAACGGATCATTCATCGCGATGTGTTAAGGGATCATCACAGTGTAAAATTTTCAAAAATCGATTTTTTGTCCATTATCCGGTAGTATAGACGGTTATGAAAATAGACCTGGGATCGCCGATTGATCGTAAGTGGATAATTAATATGAAAATTCCGCACTCGAAACATTAAACGCGTTTTTCTCGAAATGTCGTTTGTCAAATCGGTGAACACTCTCAAAGGAAGAATTTTTAAGCTATCCGTCTTAAATTTTAACACAACATTCTTCACGCCATTCTTTATCTTGCTAAGAAAGCTTTTTGATCTTAATTTTTTTTTAACGAAAAACTGTCGAAAAAATATGCCAAATTCGATACTTTTTTTCAAACCACCGCCATTTTGTCAATTTTTATTTTTAAAAACCTCCATAGTAAGATAGCGGCTTTCATACTGACTAATAATCTTTTTACGAACTTTGTTTCGGATAATATTTACGGCCACAACCGTGTACACCGTGAAGACTCCTTCTTTCAAAAAAATTCCAACGGTTAAAAAAATGTAAAAAAAATTAAAATAATCGTTAAAAAAAATTATTTGCTTTTCTTCATGAGTGCTTTGATTTGACATAAAAAAATCAGACTGATTAACATATTTTAACCATCGACAAAAAAAGTCGCGATAATCAGCTATTTTTCGACCCGTCACACTGTGATGATCCCTCAATGTTAGTCCTACGACGTCCTTAAGGCGTCTTCTCACTTTTGACGCTAAAAAAGACTATTTTCGTGAATCTTTTGATAGGTTTATATTATAGATATTGATATAAAAGCTGTTACACTTAATAAAACGCTTTCAAAATAATTTAAAAAAATTTTAAATGTATTTATGTAACCCAAACAAACGTTAAATGTGTTTTTCTCAAAACGACGTTTTTCGACGGCTTGTTGATAAAATCTTCGAAACTATTGAACCGATCCTTATGAAATTTTAACCACATATTCTTTACAACTATAGCTATAGCGCATATCAAGAATTAAACAAAAATGTATATTTACTGGTTTTTTGCCAAAAACGGTGAAAAAAAACGTTTTTTTTAATTTTTTTCGAAAAATCTCCGCCATTTTGTCATTTTTGTATGTACCAAAAATCGTATGTTATGCGCTATTGCCATTAACATACTGAATCTAAAACCGTTTGAATTTTTTGGTTTGGATAAATCATCTTCGAGATTTCATCAACAGCGCAGACGACGATTTTTTAGGACATTTTTTTAACTACCATTTTCGTCTAGAAATAGTGACTTAAATAAATTGAAAAAAAATACATATATTTCGAAAGTGTATTTATTAAGTGTAATAACTTTTATATCAATATCTATAATATAAACCTTAAAAAAAAATTAATGAAAATAGCCTTTTTTAGCGTTTAAAGTGAGAAGACCCCTTAACCTTCTCTTCTCGCAATTGATTCATGTCATGACTTTTTTATTTGAAATTTTCTAACGAATGACTTGAAAATACTTAGTTATTATAGACGTAACCTTTGCCATTGCAAAACCTTGTCCGCCAACGTCACTTGAGGCTGCTACGTCAGAACTTTACTACCGATCGAATATTGGTCGATTTTGATAAGTTTTTTTTCAAAAATCGCAAAAATCGCAACCCCCCCCCCCCCCCAATCATTTACACCAACAACATGGCCTCCTATAGACCCGCGGTTCATTCACATCTATCATCCTCTTCGTCTTCCGTCTCTTCAGAATCAACCACATCGCCCTATCCATCCGAAGATTCTTCCGCCGCCCTGTCGGGCTCCCGTAAGCTCCGATGGCGGACAGGGGAGTTTGTACGCGTAACGCGTGTTCACCGTGACAGGTATACTACAAGGAGGCCGCATTCATGCGCGAGAGAACGGCACTCGCGGCCGGGAACGCGGTGGCGTCGGACGAGAGGGTGCTTGGAATCTCTAAACTACAAAACGCTCTTTCGGGGACAGAATGTTGGCGCCGTTTCGTTTACTGCTCGAAAAGCGTCTTCGCTCCATCGCGAGCTAATACAATCCCATTGGACATTGATATCAGCCGGCTCCAGCAACTCTGAGTCACTCTTCCACCTTTCGTTAGACGATGCTCAATCATCCTTGATGTCCTCCAGTTTGAGCATTGAGTTTTTCAACTTTTGACAAAAGGTTGACGTTACTAATCCATTTCTGACGGTTCGAACTAGTGTCGAAGTAGCTCGAACCGAGTTTCGAACTAGTTTCGAACTAATTCCGAAAGTCCGGAATTTGGTCAATATAGTTTTCGGCAAGTATGGTAACATCGCAGGAATATAACATTTCTCGGTTATGACTTTTCGGAACGATGTCAGTTCTGGAGTGTGACAGCTACGGCATGGATACCGGTTTTCGATACTAACGACAAATCGGAATGTAAGACCAACAGTCCGATATTGAAAAACCGATATCGGACGCGAAGAACACTCAGAGTTAAAAATTAAAATATCGTCATACACTTCGCACAAAAATTTAGGGAGCAAGAAAAAAATCCAAATTTTTGGGGGATTTTCAACAGGCTGTAACTCATACAAAAATGGTCGTACAGCAAAAATAAAAAAAGCAAATTGTAGCTCTAAGTGTCTAGTTTTCGGATCTGAGTTTGAAAATTTTTTTTTGAAAATATTTTTCGAATAATCATAAGAAAACCACCGAAAAATAAATGTTCGAAATTTTTTTGGTTCTTTTTTTAAATCTACGGACGTGGAAATTTTTTTTTCGCCTTAACCTCTATATGGACCGGATAGCTTGTTTATTCAGCTTTAATTTGGTTTTTTAAAAATCTCGATACGAGCGTTTCTCGCTGAGATATCGGTGTTTGAATGGAAAAAGATCATTTTGTCTTTGACTACCAATATCTCAGCAACCAATGATCGCACAGAAATTTTGAGGTTGGTTTCAAAAACTTGAATAAATTCTCTACAAGGATTGGCAATTGAATTTTGAAAAAAAAAATTTTTTTCAATCATTACATGAATTTGAAAAAGCGACCAAAAAAGGGCTTTTTGTGGTTTTTTGGAAAATCAAGCGCCCAATCAAAAATATTGCGGAAACCACTAATGTTAAGTGTGCCTTTTACTGTTCAATATACCCACAAAAACCCTACGAAGTTTCAATTTAATCCAGCCAACCGTTTTTTTTTCCCACTTGATCGAACTTTGGAAAAAATTAAAGGAGCAAGAATTTCGCTCTGAAAATGTCACAATTTTTATCAAAAATGAAAAAAAAAAAATTTTTTCATTTTTCTCTCAATTCTGTATTAGTGACTTGGAAAATTTAAGAAAAAAAAAAAATCGAAAATTTAAGAAAAAAAAAAATTCCAAAATTTTTGAAAAAAAAATTTTTTTTTAATTTTTTTTTTTTCAATTGGCCCTAAATTAAAGAAATGTAGCGACTCACTTTCTCACCGATTTTCCTCTTCCGCACTTTAATTTTCCTAGTCACAAATTAATTGAATAAATTAAAAGTTGACCCCCGAGGCAAGTTTTTTTTTCAAAAATTTTCGATTTTTTTTTTTCAAAAATTTTCGATTTTTTTTTTTCAAAAATTTTCCAAGTCACTAATACAGAATTGAGAGAAAAATGAAATTTTTTTTTTTTTTTCATTTTTGATAAAAATTGTGACATTTTCAGAGCGAAATTCTTGCTCCTTTAATTTTTTCAAAAATTCGATCAAGTGGGAAAAAAAAACGGTTGGCTGGATTAAATTGAAACTTCGTAGGGTTTTTGTGGGTATATTGAACAGTAAAAGGCACACTTAACATTAGTGGTTTCCGCAATATTTTTGATTGGGCGCTTGATTTTCCAAAAAACCACAAAAAGCCCTTTTTTGGTCGCTTTTTCAAATTCATGTAATGATAGAAAAAATTTTTTTTTTTCAAAATTCAATTGCCAATCCTTGTAGAGAATTTATTCAAGTTTTTGAAACCAACCTCAAAATTTCTGTGCGATCATTGGTTGCTGAGATATTGGTAATCAAAGACAAAATGATCTTTTTCCATTCAAACACCGATATCTCAGCGAGAAATGCTCGTATCGAGATTTTTAAAAAACCAAATTAAAGCTGAATAAACACGCTATCTGATCCATATAGAGGTTAAGTCGAAAAAAAAATTTCCACGTCCGTAGATTTAAAAAAAAAACCAAAAAAATTTCGAATATTTTTTTTTCGGTGGTTTTCTTATGATTACTCGAAAAATATTTTCAAAAAAAAATTTTCAAACTCAGATCCGAAAACTAGACACTTAGAGCTACAATTTGCTTTTTTTTATTTTTGCTGTACGACCATTTTTGTATGAGTTACAGCCTGTTGAAAATCCGCCAAAAATTTGGATTTTTTTCTTGCTCCCTAAATTTTTGTGCGAAGTGTATTTGATATTATTTCCATTGAAGTTACTATTAGTTCCATTGACGTTTCTTTACTACGTTCAATAGCCTTAAAATATTATTACCTACGTTAAATATTTCCGAACTGTCAACTTATTCACCCACGAATGTGGAATCAGAAAGGGCATTTTCTTCCGTGGCTTACACCTGCAATGAGGTAAATTGGTATCTGAGAGACGAAACTTTAGATGCCCTCTGTGTGTTGCGGTCATTGTTTCAACAGTTTTAACATCGTTATTTAAAGTACCCATGCTGTCGGGTCCGTGCCACAAGCTATGCCATTTGTTCGCATTCTGGTAGCTACTCCTACGCTGACTTGAATAAAACTTCCTAAATTTTATTTTGCTTGTTTACTACTTATTTAATTTGCATAAAAGTTTTATTTTTTTGTTTGCATATTTATTTCATGTTGAGTTGGATATATTTAAGAACATAGCAGAGTTTGTTTAGAAATGTATAATCATTTATTATACATTTCTAAACACACTCTGCTATGTAGTATTTATTAAAAAATCACCGTCTTCTATTGAGGAAGATTTCAATAGAAGACGGTGATTTTTTAAAATAAAAACTGTGATTACACTATTATTTTTATAAAACTTTCATCTTCACTTTCAAGTTTCTAATTTTTTTAATCAAGGTCCCATAAATATCGGACAATATAGGAATACCGGAATTCCGATATTATAGGTTGTTGATATCGAAATAATGCCGGTAGTCCGGAAGTCGTGACGGGGGGGGGGGTGAGAAATCGTTTGGAGCAGATATACTTTTGTGTAAAAACTTTGGTGACTCCGATATTTGGAATTCGGTAAACAAGGCTCGATAGGGGACCTGAGAAGATCGTTTGTGGATAAGTTACTGATTTCTTGAGCACGCGTCCGACAAGTTGCATATCAGTATCATTACAACGGTTCTAGTTCCATCGGCGAAGGGCTAAAATACTAATTTTCTTTAGACCGATGGACGTGGGCGCGCGGTGGGTGTGCGGTGGCGGCAATCTCCCATGGCGAGCAGCGTTGGCCTGGGCCAACACCTGGATGGAAGACCACTTGGCTGCACCCTGGGTTACGTGCCCACTACTGAGCAGGTGGCAGTTTTATGTTTTCAATATATATATAAACAAACAAAAAAATAGTTTCTATATATTTTATTGCATGCACATAAACGCATCACCAAAAAAGAAAACCTGAAAAGTTGAGGCAGGTTATTATTAAAGCTAATGGATCCTATTTACATTCAGTATGTAATGAAGAGATTTCGTACAAATTCTGAAAAGTTATCACGCGGCATTGACTTTGTGAGAGGAAAATCTCTTCTTACGAATTTCTACTTGATGGATCCGGTGAAACAAAGTGCAGGGAAACTCCGGAAGCGTTTATTGTCACATGCGAAACGTTCAGAAATCTCCCTCCCTTAAGGTTGGAGACTCCTTTAGGCAGTCGAATATAAGCGAATTTTCAAGTTTTTTTTTACGCCGAAAGTATTTGTTCCACATAATTAAAATTTGATGTACGTATTATTACATCTTGCAATTTTCCGATTGAAAAAAATATTTCAGAATGGCGGCTGTACGAGACTTGCTTTAGAGACGGTTGCCGCCTGAGTTGTTTCACAGCGTACAACCAAGCATCTGGTGCACTAATCTGAAACATCTGAGCCAATAATACGTTCTATGTGAACCTGGAAAGTCCAAAGATAAGTGAAAATTTGAAAAAATAGTACATGTTCGAAAAGAGGTTCTATTTTTTATTAACTTTTTACGATGGTATTTTTCAATAAAAAAAAGTAGTTCTTTTTAATAGTGTTTGAGGAACTTGAGGTTCCCACAGTCGATAATTATATTGTCTGAAAGTGTACAAAATTTCAAAATGTGCGGTCAAATAGTTTTTGAGTTATCTTGTACGAAGTTTACAAAAAAGAGGTTCTCGGAAAGGCGCGATTACAGTTTCAAGACTGAATAATTTGTCGACTCAATGGACTGCTGATGAATCTGCGATTCCGGGGCCATGAAGTGGTCCCTCAGGTTCCTCGTGAAGTTCATTTTCGGCCATAGATTCTTCTTTACGTTATAAAGGGATCTCCCTGCTTAAGGGGCTACATCTACCTAGAGGACCGGAAACATGGGCAAAATCCGAATTTTATTTTTTTAGAAACGCTTGATGAAAAAGAATCTTTTCAAGAAAAGAAGAATTGAGGGCCTTTAAAAAATACAGAAAAACAACAAAAACATGCCCGCGGCGGATGATGAATTTTATTTCGCGACTCTCAATTGAATGAGCTACAGCTTCTAACAGTCGGCCGGGCGGTAGCAGCACCATACTTCAAATTTTAAGGTAGAACGAGCACGCACTTTTGATTTCTGTAGATTTTGTTCAAATTTTAACCAGACATTGTTCATATCATTATGCATGTTTGGGTGAAATTTCACAACAATCGACTATTTGAATTGGGAGATAATGGGTTTTTAAATTGCAACTTTTGACACTGCAGGGTCTGCATTGACCGAAAGTCAGGTCACATAATTCATTGTACCATTCTATTGTGTTTATAAATTCTGAAAAAAAATGTTTAGATGGCAAACTAGTTAGGGAAAGAGTGAAAAAAGTTTGGATCGCCTTCACTATTCAGTTCTGCTAAAAACGTTCAGTAAAGACAGAATAATTCTCCGTAAAAAATATTTGTCACCCATACCCACATGAAAATAAAATATATAAAAAATATGTCGAAAAATATATAAAACATGTATTAAATATAATTGGTTCGAAAAGTTGGATAAGCCAATTATATTTTTGGGTAAGAGTAAAACCTATACGGTATATAAATATAAATCCATTTAAGATACATCTTGAATATATCAAACATACAAACTGAATGTATGTTTTATATATTTTAAATATGGTTGGTTAAGGTATTCCTTTCGCGGAGGGCCGTATTTTGTGGGGGCATAAGCAGGGCCTTCTGAATCGTCGGTAAATTACAATTGCGCTTAATAAAAAAAACAAGTTATAATGGATTATTATACACAACAATAAACTAGAATGACAAAATTCGCGCAAATTTAGTACATTGGGACATTTTTACATTTATTTGAAACGTCACGGCTACAAAAATTCTTCTGCTAACCACACTTTTCCAAGTTTTAACATTAATATTTTCTTGAAACGTTCGGTGACCCTCTGTTTTTATTGTTGTTACGGAATCTTTAGACTTTTTTACGCCTGTGAGCAGTTTGTATTAGGCATCTAGAGTTATTTAGTGTATAAATTATTAGAAAGACATGTGGCCAGCGTGACATGTCCATAAAGCGCCGTATAAGTGAGACGATTTTTAGGGCCGTAATTTTTCGTTAAAGGTTCGGTAACTTGGCTTGAAATTTTACCAGTATACTGGGATGTATTTTTACTTCATTATAGACGAAAATCAGTTAAGTGTAAAATATTTGGGTTCGTGAAAGGAATACCTTAAGCAACTTGAGTAACAGATGACGTTGCAAATGAAAAACATCTTCAAGTCGGTATCCCGCGAAGACCTAGCCGCACTAGCCGGAATAAATGATCGGACAAAAAAATTTAAGGTTATGTAATTCTATTCGATGATCGCTCTCTACGCGAACGCAATTAAGTAATTGATCCGATAATGTTAGTTACTCTTGTAAATCCACACATTTCTCAATAAACTAACATTGTGTATTGTACGATATGCAGACGATACGAAAGTTAATTTAACAAGTAGAACTAGCTCAGTGGGGAACGTCCCAGCTCATCACTCAGAGGCCCCGAGTTCGAAACCACCTTACGACGTGTAAGCGTCTGATATAATTTAAATTTGAACCGCAAACACCATAATCGTAATTAATGACAAGGAACAATATCGTAAAAGGATGCAATGATGTAAATAACGTCATACCAAAATTTTTAAGAATTTTTCAAGTATATCTTAAATACACGTTGAATATATTTCAATAATATTTCAAATGTAGTATGAACATATTTCAAGTATATTTTAAACGAAGTATGAACATATATCGTGTATATTTTAGATGTAGTTTAAATACATTTAAAGTATATTTCAGTTATAAGTCGAATACAGTTAAAATACATTTGTAATATATTTTGAGGGTAATTTGAGTACATTGTAAGTACATTTTCAATATAGTTTAAATATACGTAACCGCCTATCCAACATATATATTTTTATATACATTCTGAAGATCTATTTTGGCCGAAAACTTTGATATCGCGAATATATTTTTAAAGCATTTCCCGTATATATTGCATATATCTAATCTATATCTAAGATCGATAATATATATCTGAAATATATTTTACATCCATTTTTAATATATCGAAAAATATATTTTTACATATATTTTATTACCGTGTGGGTAATAAGAAGACATATGGCAAAACCGCAGAACAGTTATGTTCAATATTTCGAGGAAAAAAATAATTATCGTGTTCCTAAAGTTAAAAACTTTTACCATCAAACAAATATTTGCGTTATAAATATTGATCTTTTATATCGTTTATGGTATCTTCATTAACAAATAAAAGTGTTGGTTAATTCGTAACTCATTAAAAAATTTGATCTATTGAAAATTACTGCCGAATAAAAATTCGTGTTGCACTATTATTTTAAATATGCAGCGCAAACTTTCGTCATTGGATGCGTGGAACGATGAGGTGTTGCCGTATGTCTTCTTATTGTAGGAGACAAATATTTTCACGGAAAATTATTCTGTCTTAATTTCAATACAAACACTGCAGTGTTAAAAGTTGCAATTTTAAAACCCATTATTTCCCAATCTAAATAGTCGACTGTTCTGACATTTCACTCAAACATGCATAATGATATGAACAATTCCAGGGTAAATTTTTTTTTAATTCTAGAAATCAAGAGCACGCGCTCGTTTTCAGTCATGGACACGATATCTCGGAAACC
Source organism: Ophion obscuratus (assembly GCA_964007375.1). NCBI lineage: Eukaryota > Metazoa > Arthropoda > Insecta > Hymenoptera > Ichneumonidae > Ophion > Ophion obscuratus. The sequence continues at coordinate 26,771,748 of OZ023319.1, forward strand.
ACTTGATGGGTTGTTTCCATATTTCTAGGAGATACGATAAAAAACATTTGAACGTCGTTGACGATCTCACTCTTTCTAAATCGATCTTCATTTTTTTATAGTTACGTGAAAATGAATTTTTTCATAAATTTTGAATGCACGAGTTTATTGTCAAGACTCGTATTTATTGTCAACTTAAGGAGAGATATACACCTAGGAGCCGGAACAAAGGTCATTTTTGTGAATTTTGTCAAGGAAAACTATTTGAAATTTCGGATTGGGGTTTTAATTATCTAAAAGTATGTACATTCGAAATATGTTTAATTTTCTTTATTTAAAAATATCAAAAACACATAAGGATATTGTATGATCCTTGGAGCGTGGTAAAAAAAATCTGCGTATACGAACCCACTGGCGTTTCTTCAAAAATCATCTGAAGAAAAAAACCAAAAAGATTATCAAATTAGATACTATAATCTAGTACTTGTCATAGCCGATTTTGAAAATATCGATTTATGACAAAATGGCGGACGTTTGAACATAAATAGTGATTTTTGGGCCAAAAATTAGTTATTATTTTGCCTATAAAACAAAAAATAAGTAACGGGAAAAAAAATCCTATGACAAGTACTAGACAATGGTGTATAGAATGACCACAAAAAACCTCAAGGCAATCGGTTCATTGGTTTTCGAGAAATGTTGGGTACCGATTTGAAAAACGTGGTTTTGAGAAAAACGCGTTTGAAAATTTGGGAATGAATGAATCATAAAGTTTGTCAACTTACATGGAATCATCGATACCAGGCCCATAGTGTAGGTCTTCTACGGTCGGCGGAATGTTCATAGCTACTAAATCCTCGATCTCGACCATGTAGATGTATATCTCCCCTTAAACATCAATGAACCAGTGTTTTTTTTTCATATACTTACACAGAATCATCGATGCCAGGCCCATAAAGCATTCATATGACAACATTTTTAAAAACGCCAAAAAATACCTCCCCCCTTAAACTTTATCCGTATAAAAAAAGCACAATGCCGAGCAATTGATTTCCCAAGCTAATTATTATTTTCGATATCGTCGCGGATAACGAGTCGCTGAGCTAGCCAGCTACCCGTGGCTTTGGAGGGTCCATACATCTCGGCGAGAGTGCTATCGATTGATTCTCCTTGTGCTTGTTTCCCTGAGGTTCGATCGTTCCGCCTCACCGGCCGCATTCTTCGTCTATCGATATTTTTTTCCTGGCCTTTCGCGCGGGCTAGATTCATTCGCGAAGCTTCACATCGACGTTCGCGCAGCACAAATCGCGCTACCTTCTCACGTTTTGTCCTTATACATCATATGCTAAAAATGGAAGCGGCCTATCCAAAACCTCATTGAGCAACGGTGGCGAATGAGGCTGGAAATTTTTCGCCCGCGATATTCTCAGATCGATAATACGAAGGCGTTATCGGTTTATCTTTCTCGAAGCACAGAGCCAGGTCCCGCGTTCGCTATTCGAGAAACTGATGCATGTTTTGCGCTCAGAGCGCGCAATCAGCGAAGCAAACTTTGTTGGACATCGTAGAACCGAGCCACCAGCAATCTACCTGAGTTACGCGTACACTAATTTCGATGTTTCGCCGCGCGATCGTTTATTACAGCCTCGCACCGATTACACGCGCACGCTACAAGCCTGCACGGGTTTCTATCTCTAAAACATCCGTGGACCAACGAGGGTGTAATTGTCGCGACGATTGTACTCCAAGCCTGTGACTCGCGGTCTCCCGCGATGCAAAGGGCGTCTCAAAATGACCTGACGTTTCAAACTGCGCCCCATTTTTTTGTGGCAAACATACACTGAGAAAAAAAATTATTGATCGAATATCATTGGTGTTATTGAATGAAATTTCGTTGATTCAATTGTAAAATTGTTGGTGTAAATAATCGGATTTATTAGTCCAAACAAAACGCTATTGACTTTAATAATATGATAAAATTAAAAGGTATTTTATCATTCGAAAAAAATATTGTTAGCCGAGAACAATGAAACTTATTGAATTACTTATTGAATAGACTTATTATTGAAACTATCGAAAAAAATTGTCGCGAAGAAATTATATAGTTTTGGATGCATTTTCTGCAACGAATAAAAAAGCGATTCAATTCAGAACATGAATATTGTTGATGCGAGTACACAAGAAAAATTGAATTTCGCTAGTTTGATTCCGACAAGATTTCTGATGAGTAAGTATGTTATTTTATTTTTTTCCACCATATCCGATATTGATTTTCAAGTACTTTATTCGTTCAAATATTAATATTTTATTTTTATTCAAAAATATGTAGGAAATGTCTGAATTGGTTAAAAAATTATGCGAAAGTAAAATTTGTTTCTTGCGCATTTCGTTGAAAAAAATTCGACCAAATCATGGCCGAGAGCCACCGAAATTATAGGTGTGGGGAAACCCGTAGTTCTCGGAGTAACCGCTAGAAGTTGCACGCGCGCTCATTTCTCGTAAGCGTAGCGCGAACCGAAAATCTACTTAAGGTAGTTCCTCTGCGAAAATCTCAACCGAAAGTTTACAAACCATGTTCATGTTCAAAAGATTGATAATTGGTTTAATTAGTAATAAATAAAATTAAAAAATACGCAACATTGATTTGGTACTAGCAGATAATACGATGGATATAATTTATTGCCGTAAAAAATATTTTATATTGTGTTTTTGATCTACCATTGCCAGTAAACTTTATGCTGGGGCTGTCCAGGCTTTGCCCTAATTGTTTTTTTCCCAGGCTTTGCCAGGCTTTGCGCCAAAATTGTGAGGGCTTCTCATAGTTATATCTTGAAAACTAGATGGTAAATCATTCTCATTTTTTTTCACATTATTCGTGATATCTTACTCTAGCTTATCCTCGTTTTTTTTATCAATTTCTTAATTTTAGTTTTGACGGTAGAATTAATGATGCCCTGTTTGCCCATCATATAACACATTTGTTACGTGTAAACCAAGCAAACTTTAAGTGTAAATATCTCAGGTTTGCGGTGGTCAAACTTATTCAAATTGCACAGATGTTTGGATAATGTATTAAATAACATATATGTCAAATTTTAAGCATTTCTTAATTCAACTCTTCTGTGGAGGTACTACCTTAAGCGCCGGAGAAACTCTAAAGAGTATCGCTTCTCGGCCTATGGCTAAGATCAAAGTGTACTATCTGTTCTTATCAGTTGAATATCTGATATTCTCTCCACTGTTATCGTGGATAATCATTCCAAGCTCACTTTTTATTTAAGATTTAAAACAAACTGAAAATCTTACGTCCCATTGCATATTCGTTACGATGTAGTAAATAAATAATTAATTCTATTGATTATATTTTTGTACGAAATAAAAGATGTTGTAGAAACCGCATAATTATTTCGTCCACTACATCTGCGGATTGTATATAGAATGATTGCAATAGAATATAATTTTAATTGAAGGATAATGTAGATATTCAGAGAACAGAAGAGCTTTTTCAAATAAAATGATATGTTATTTAAATCAATCACATTTTCCAATCTTTTATAGTATTGTAACAATCTCATACATCGGTAGCACTCCGCAGCAGCACATTTATTTGGATCAACCAGTATATATTTTTTTGATTCAATTGGTTTTTTTTTCCTCAGTGTACAGTACTAATCTTTGACAACGGGCGTCAGGAAGTATTGAGGTTTAGTCATGGAGAGTTCCAAGATCGAGCGACGCATGGAAATTGTTATTTGCTGCAATGTTACTGCATAGTTATTGCGGACGAAATTTCATGGTCGTATTATCTCGCGGCGCGGCGATGTGGATTGACCACCAAGATCGTGCGATTTGACGCCATTGGACTTCTTCCTTTGGGGTTTTCTGAAAGGAAAAGTGCATGCCAATGATCCACAGACCAGTCCGCAGCTCAAGGAAGCAATTGGATGCACCATTAAGGTAATCCTATCGCAAGGCTTCAATCTATAGGATTTTTTTTTGAGCTTCACTAAATATATCAATAATCGTCTCCGTAAAATTACAGGGTCGGTTATCGACCTAATTACGGAGAAAAAAAAATATTACAATTGCGTATTTTTGTGAAGGAATTCCGAGACGACATGCAAAAATCCAATTTCTGGTACAAAAGTGTATATAATAGTGGGAATCCGTCAAATTCTCAAAAATAATCAGATTTACATACTTAACACTTGTAGTAATCCAAAGCTCTCAGAAAAAATTACGCTTATTAACCTAATTTTTATGTAATATCGAGTTTAATTTGAACTTCCATTATTGGATTTATTACCACTTGCTACGATAAAGAGACGTGACAGGAGGGCAACAGCTGACTGTAGTCCTAACCTCATCTCACTCATTCGAATTTCACATATTTTATTTTTAACCAACACATTTCGCCGACACAATTTTTCTACGCTTTTTGCCAGTCGTGGCCCGAATTCAATACTTTATATTTCCCGCACCTGACATTGTTCTGGCAGATCGACGTTGAAAAGCATGGAGGTTAATGTCGCCTGGTTGGGTAAAAAGAGACGGAGACAGAACCAATGTTGCCAAATATCAAACCTATAAATACTGCGCGAATCGTTGGAATGACTATTTTTTCATTTTTCTATTTAAATGTGAACATTTATTAAACAGTTTACTGTTTAATAAAGAAAATTTTAGTTATTGTAAATTATTTATTTTGCATATGTTAAAAATGTAAATTGTACGAGGTTTAAGGATGATCAGTGGTATGAATAGTGTAAAGCGATAGGGTTACCTTAATAAAATTAGTCCGCAATTATGACGAAATGTTATTGAAAATGTCGTCAAAAGCGTGAACGTTTGTAAACAGGGACGAGGCGGCCATTTATCGGATATTGTGTTTCACACATAACCTCCATGTTTGTACCTTATATTAGAGAAAGTCCGGGGTAGTTGGCCACAGTTTTTTCAAGGATCCGTCAAAATAAAAGTGCAGATGTTTCTTAACTTATATTCGTTTGTAATTAAACTTTAAACCTTTATCTTCAAGATAATTGACGAAATTAAAACAAACTCCTATCAGATCAACCTTCAAATGACTATTTGTTAAAAATCACGATTGGCTATCTCTCCCCGAGTAGGTGTGATGGCCATAGGAGTAGAAATCAGATGGCCAATTACCCAGCATTATGCTCTCGGGTCTCTCTTTGGGTTTATGTTTTGATTCTTAATTGTTTTTCTTTTCGGCCACATCTAGAACACATGTAATCGAAATCAGTATAACTTTTGTGTCCCCAAAGTTGGCACAATATCCACTAAAGCCAATGACAATGCAATCTTTCGACCCACCTAAGTAGATGTAGCCCGTTAAGCGGTAAAATATACGATTTTTCGATTCTTGTTAAATGATTGGGTCTACACTCAGAAAAACGTTTGGTACCGTCAAAAAAAAAATGGTTTGAATCAACCAAATCCTGCAGTCGCGGGTGGCGAACGATATGAGCAATTCAATTCACTGGGAGATTTGGTAGAATTACAAATATATATTTATTTCCGGCAAATAAACTTCTTCTTGATCCAAAAACGCACAGAGTACTTTCAATTCTAATTCCGGTGTCCTGAAATGAAACTTTATTTCAACATACTGAACGGTTGGGCCGGTAATCTCTCCCTTAAAAGCATTTTCAAAATATATAGTTCAACGAAAAACATATACAGTAAAATGAAACACGTGTGCATTTAATGAATTGCCGAGCATATTTCAGTCAATACACAAGGGGCTTAAACCGAGTGTCCACGTGGTTGGATTTACCTAATTTAATCGATATCTGAAATTACGGGAGAAAAAAGGCTCGTGCCCGCAAAAAATCTCAATCACGATTCCCTTAGCAATCCTTCAAAGCTTATGCACTTGGTGAACACGCAACGTTAAATGAAACTCACCGGCTTCCACTAAATTTACTATCAACACCCGAGAGACGCCGTACAATGTTTTTCTCAAAGGATAGCACGCAGCGTGACAACAATGGCGGACACAAAGAAATGACGATCGTACACTTACCTCGAAATGTAGCAACAAGCGATTGAAGTCCCCAATCTATCAAGATGTCTTCTACTACGCACATTTTTATATTTTCGATGTGAATCGTCTCACAAAACTTATCACAATGACTATGTAGTTTTCTACACGCTCACAGGGAAGATGCACGTCACAGCCAGAAGAGAAGACGTGAAGTCGAAAGGGCGATCGTAGCGCTGTTCGCGCATGCCTCTGAAACGATTTCGATTCGCGATTTCCACTAACTAATCGCTCACAGCGATCGAACAGAGCGCGCCCGTGGTCGGATTTGCCAAATAAAGTCGTTATCTAGAAATCGTGCCGGGGAAAAAAGTGATCGATTGCATCCACAAGAACTCAAGTAGCAATAGCAATCAATAGCTGAAAAATATGCACATCGTAAAAAAAAAAGAAAACACGGTCTTACCTCGAAGTAACTTTATTTAAATCATTTGTTTCAATTAACTTATTCAATTGTAGAACCAACCATCATTCGCTTTATGCTTAATAATTAATTCACTTGGAAAATGTAGTTCATTGGCCAATATAACGACCAAATATAAAGTTTAAATAAAACCCGGATTACTTGTATGAATTCCGATGTAGTTAAGGTATTCCTTTCACGAACCCAAATATTTTACACTTAACTGATTTTCGTCTATAATGAAGTAAAAATACATCCCAGTATACTAGTAAATTTTCAAGCCAAGTTACCGAAACTTTAACGAAAAATTACGGCCCTAAAAATCGTCTCACTTATACGGCGCTTTATGGACATGTCACGCTGGCCACATGTCTTTCTAATAATTTATACACTAAATAACTCTAGATGCCTAATACAAACTGCTCACAGGTGTAAAAAAGTCTAAAGATTCCGTAACAACAATAAAAACAGAGGGTCACCGAACGTTTAAAGAAAATATTAATGTTAAAACTTGGAAAAGTGTGGTTAGCAGAAGAATTTTTGTAGCCGTGACGTTTCAAATAAATGTAAAAATGTCTCAATCTACTAAATTTGCGCGAATTTTGTTATTCTAGTTTATCGTTGTGTATAATAATCCATTATAACTTGTTTTTTCATTAAGCGCAATTGTAATTTACCGACGATTCAGAAGGCCCTGCTTATGCCCCCACAAAATACGGCCCTCCGCGAAAGGAATACCTTAATCTAACCCATTATACGGCCAGGGAGATATTGCTATTTTGACATGATAATTTGGTTGTTTCAACTAAACTGGCTTTGTCACTTGAATCGTATTGTATTTCAAGCGAGTAAAATTAGGTTCAAGCAAAATTGTTTCAACTAAATATAAATAGTTGGTATTACCAAATGTTTTTCTGAGTGTACTCTCCATTGCAATAGTCATTTTAAAAAGTCGATCCTGCGCTCATTTTAAGGAAGTAGGAGCGATGCAGTTGAGTCAAATGACGGTTCGTTATTTTTTTTCAATCAACCTCAAAAAATGCGTACGAGGTACAGATTTATTCTGTATATGCTAATTTTTTTAAATGTATAATTAAAGGGTGAAATTATGCATTTTCATATTTTTATTACGTAAATTACAAAAACCAACTTAAAAAAGTATGACATTAATACCGGTGCGATGGTCTAGTGGTTGGCGTGCTCGCCACTAAACCAGCGGACCGGGAGGTCCCGGGTTCGAATCCCAGTCGCATACATTTCGTCGTGAAATGTTTTTCTTCGGCATTTCGCGGCGAAATAAGACTAGTTCCACGACTGGGGGGCGAACTCGATGACCGACTGTATTGTGGTGTAGGTTTTCCGCAGTTTCCCTATACCCATGACGGAAATGTCATGATGAATATAATACAGAGGGGGAAGTCGGCTGCGGCCGCAAGAGGGGGGAACAGTGAGAAAGATGGAGAAAAAGGAGAGTAAACAGTAGAGAAAAGAAACGGGCACAGTGAGGGGAAAAGAATAGGTAACAAACGCGATAAGCGTGTACCTAAAGAAAAAACCAATAAAAAAAAACCAAATAAGTATGACATTAACGATGATTACTACACAAAAAACTACGATAACGAATGTTTTATACAATTCACAATGGAATTTTGCGTAATTTATAATTATGCCTATTCATATTTACGTCACGAGATTATTGGCCCATGGTTTACGATGGGCAAGATGAGGATGTTTTTTCTAAATGTTTACAAAGGTTTACTTTGCGTTAATCCGTTGTTAGAAATGGTTTATCTTGGTGCTAAACAACAAAAAATTTCATAACATTTAGTATGAAAGTCTTGCCCATTTAACCGCACCTTAAATTACACACATTAAACTATTTTTTATCTCTGTTGTTTGGTGGTGAAATTAAAAAAAAAAATTCTTAAAGGCTCATTATAGTCTAAACAATAACACGTATTTTTTTTAATTAAATTTAACCTTGGATCGTAGCTAACTCTCCAACCTCCTTAATTCGACCATTAATCTTAGTTTCTCATTTCGAATTCGCAGATCTTTAAGCCGGTTCTCTACACTTTTCTTTCTATAGTAAATAGACAAAAAAAACCCCAATAATAAATTCTTCCAAAAACAGAATTTTCCGTATTCTTCGAGCGGAACATTTTCCAAAAATACTATTGCAACCGTGTATTTTTGTTTTCATAAAGTCCGATGCATCAACCGGTGATTCCGATTGCCCCGATCTCCCTCAGCCGATGTCTCCGCGTGCGGAGGGCGGCCGTGAGCGCGGAGGGCGGCGCCACACGACGCTCGCCCCGTCGACGCGGAGTTCAGAGAGCTAAAGCAAAAAAAAGAAGAAAGGCCGCCCGCTTAAAAAACCAAAAAGTAAGAAAAAAAGAACTCGGGGACGAGCGGTTAACATGGAATAGCCCTTAGCGAACTCGGCACCGGCACGAGATAGGCACTCTTTAGCCTGATGGACTTCGCCCTCCCTTTCTCGACCGCCACCTCATCTCGTCCTTTTTCTACCCATACTTTTCCCTCTCTCTGTCCCTCTCTTTCCCTCGTTCCTTCTTTCCTTCCTTTTTGTTGATTTGTTCGTAATCTTTTTCTCCGTTTCTTTCTTGCTCGATTTCTTTTTATCTCCCTCTTTTGCTCTCATTCTTTCTTGGCTCTATCTCTCTCTCTCTCACCCCCCCCTCCCTCGCTCTCTCGGCGGCGAGAGGGGCCCCCTTTTTCGCTCTCTGTTGGCAAAGGCACTTTGTTTCAAGCTTCGTTTTCTACCTCTTCGTTCAAATTTCGTGGGTCCACGTTTCGTTCCATTCTCTCTCTCTCTCTCTCTCTCTCTCTCTCTCTCTCTCTCTCTCTTTCTCTCTCCTCTTCGTCACCACACTAGGTTTCATTTATTATTAATTGTAAATATAAAATGTCAATATGCATAATCTGTCAGGATATTTAATTTGATATTTTAGTTTCATATGCCTAGCATCTGGAATTGTATATTGTTATACCATTTCATAATTTGTATAATGTTTTAATCTCTATTCATATTATTTACCATCTTTATTTATTTTATGCACCAGTGGAATTAATTCGGAATATTTTTCAATTTTTTTTGGACAATTTCGCATGTATTGATTATTTTTACGTTATGATCACTTATTTTTAATATTCTTATCAAAGTAGGCTTATTAAGGCAAATATTAAGTAGAAACATTATAGATTAAAATAAAAACATTACAGTATCATTTCGGCGTAGCAGAATATGCGTTTTCTGTGTAAGTATCGATAAGCTAGTTTCAATTAAAAGTGTCCAGAATTAAATCCAGCAGTGTTCCATCTTATAAATTACTATTCATTGTATAATATTACTTTACCTTATGGTGCAACTAAGGCAAACATTTAAAAAATCAATGAGTCTCTCTCTCTCTCCCTCTCTCTTTTATCACTACTCTGGTATTTTCATGTTACCCCTCGTGCGGAATTGTACTCGGGTATTGCTGCGTCTTCCGACCAAAGGAACTTTATCGTCGAATCAGTACAAAAATTCATCCCGTTCGAAAAATGTCTTCTCCATCTATCGAACAGTGTCCATTCAACGTGTAAGACTGATTGAACATACCCAACAACAATTAATCTTCCATAAACCCCGTTTCACCCCAAACTTTGTCCTTTTGTTTTTAATTATAATTAGCCATATAATTTCAAGGTACGGCCATTAGGAGTGGCGAATTAGAATTCGAAGAATTGTTTTCGATTGATCGGATGAACTCTTATATTCATTAAAATCGGGAGTATTTATCGGAAAAATTAGTTCAAAATATGCATCGAATTACTATGGTCGGGTAAAAATACTCATTCGACTCTCCTTTCTTTAAATAATTAAATAATTTGTAAAATAAATTGTCGTATCGTACAAGAAGGTTGCGATAAAATGAGAAAGTAAAAATGGAACGGACCGGCAGGTCACCGACGGATCGAGCTGCAACTACGACTTCCAATTCGCTGCCACTTTAAGCGAAATCACAAACGATCGAATGTATTTTTTTTCCGTCGGGTTCGCACGTTTTCTAAATTGCTATCAACGTACCGAAAAAAAAAAAACATTTCTGATCTCAGTTAATCCAACGGTTGTAGTAAAAATTTCGTATATGTCATAACGCAAGCTAACGAAGAGAGGACAGACACGGGAATAGTGACATTTGGACAAATGTTCGGGATTCCATGATTCCCGAAGTGACGTTACGACACCAAAGTCCCGATGTAGCGCGATTTTTCAACTTTTTGTTTTATCATTTTATTTATTTGTCCTCTCAGCGGATTGATTAGATCGAAGGTAGGGTCGTATACACTCCGCGTGTTCTTCGTCGTCGGATCGCGTCGATTGGTGGCCGAATCGAATATTAATAAGGCATAAAAATATACGCGGTCGATACTGCAAAAGCTAGAGAAAATGTCAAATCGCTTCGGGTCGAAGCAAGACTCCACTGATATCGATATAAATCATCATTCCGTGTGAGATTGTTTTTTTCAATATCCATCGTTGAAAAAAAAGGAACTGTACCTGGGAACTGTCACGAAATCCTTTGGAAATGGCCATCCGTTAATTTGATTAATTATTTTTTCGACACGTCATATTCAGCGATTAAAGGTTTACATCTAGTTGACATTTATTGAAATCTCGATTCTTGGCTTTCGACGGATTCTTAAAATGTAATGTTTCGAAGAATATTCTCTGAAAATTTCAAGTCGATCCATTGAAAATAGGTTAGGCGAACCGGTGAACTTTAACCCTTCGAGTGCACACCTCCGCCGCCAACCTATAAGTGCATCTTGGGTCATTCAGACCCAAGGCGTTTTTCAAATCGTATTCCGGTAAATATGCATATTTGTTTTTTTTTGTAGAGACGTTTTTGCAGTAAATTATCCATATTTTATGGCCCTAAATTTATTTTTTGACGAAAACGAAAATTAAATGCCAAAACATTCGTTCAAAGTGAGGCATACGTTGAAAAATACTAAGTACGTACGATTAAAACCCCAACGAGCCCAGTGTGCACTCGAGGGGTTAAAACGCGTTTATCTCAAAATGTATTTTTCAAGATCGGTGACCACGATATCACAAAAATCATTTTTACATATCAAAATGCAGTGCTTGAACGCAGCAATTTTTTTTTTCGGTGCATAGTATTTTTTTTTATCAACGAAAATAGAGCTTTTATTTTACCAAAAACCGATACTTTCACTTTGGACGGCGGCAATTTTTTCAAAAATCGTTATTTTATCAAATCCTTTTTAATGTCGGTCAATTTTTTTTTAGTTTTTTCTTTCCCGATCATTTGTTTGCGAGCCGCGGCGGTAACCGCGAAGGACCTTTTTCAAACAACGGTCGATACAAACCATTGTATCTACTATATTTGTTAAATATTTTTCAATAAAAAAAAAATTCTAAAAGATTCTTAAAACCATACTCTTTATGACGTAACACCGCTTTGACGGGACAAAAACTCGATTTTTTCGCATTTTCTCAAAGTACAGATATTCGAGAATATGAGAAAAAAATGTCAAGAAAAAATACAGAAAATTGATCAAGTTACAGACGATTTAGTGAGATCAGCTAGCGCAACGATCTACGTGTACTAAAACTTTCAATCGCATTTTTCTCGACCTGGCCAGAATCGTGGCGCTAGCTATAATTGTCCAATGTTCAATATGAAATAACAAAAATGTCCATAATTGCAGTAGTTATCGCTGTACGTAGCCGTTTTTTTTTTGTATTTTTCAGGCCCCCAAACATACGTAAAACTTTTTTTATTTTTATTAATTTTATTTATTATATTATTATTTTATCGCGAAAATTACACTTTTTTTTACCGGCCGCCATTTTGGGTACTTTTTTCCTCCAAAAACGGCTTGTACAACGAGAACTACATTGATATATATTATAAAACTTTTTTATTTTTTATTCTCAGGCCAACCATTGTCAAGTTATCGATTGGGCTGGTGGGTTTTTATACGAGGTTTTTATACGAGGCTCTACTATACCACAATAACGTTCATTGTAAATTTAAAAAAAATGTACACGAAATAAGTTCACTGTATGTTTAATAATATACTTTTTTCTAACCCCAAATAAATAATCTAGTGGACGAAAAAATCGGAATAAACGACCATTTTCGGCCCGTCACAGTTGTGTCCTCCCTTAATGAAAAAAAAAAAGAAAAAAAAACATATTTGCAAACCTGCGTACGTTTTCCTAAAAAAAATCACAAACATTCCTTTTTTTCAGTCAACGAGCTAGGTGTAACCCGTCAATCGTTTTTCAATCCTGCCGTTGAATACCTATTCGTTTTCTTCCAAAGAAATTCACACACTTCGTGATATGTACATGAATTCGTCAAATCTTCGTGTACGTATAATTTATAATATAATTTTATTTCAAGTTTCCTAAATTAGATATGCTGCAATCACTTAACACGTAACAAAAACTTAATTCACTAAATAATAAAACTTTACGTATAATGCGTCACTTACGCTCTGGTCGAGGGATTGTTTTTTTTTTAATGAATTTAATTCGCGAAAAAGAAGTAACGTCTATGCACAGCAACTGACAAACATGTACATATACGTATATACGTATGTATGTATAGAGGACGATCCAACAGGAAAATCTAGATGCCTCGTATCAATACCAAATATAATAATAATATTATTTTCTTTGAGTTTCCCTGTAGCAAATTTTTTTTCTCTTTTACCTTTGTATTTACCCCGCGATTATTTATTGCTTAACAGTGAACTTCCCAATGATAACACAAGCAAAAAAATCGCAAAAGAGTATATACATAAAAAGAAGAAAAAGAAACTACGTTTTAGGAAAACTCGAGAATTTTTTTTTTTTTTTAATGTATTTTTCTCTCCGAAAAATTATTGTAAACGGTACATGGGGATTGTTCATATAGATATTGACACAAGGCATCTAGATTTTCCTTCAGAACGTCACTTTTCAAACCACCCTGTATATTAGGGTGTCACGAATTTGAGCGGTATTTTTTCCCCCTTTATCTCGTCATACAATCTTCCGTGAAGAAAAAGAAAAATTGTCGCGAAAGCTGCGAGCCGCTAAAAAATATTTACAGGTCGTTCAAGACGCCCAAGAATTCGAATTTTTATTGAGAAATCGATTTTTTGTCCACTTCTCACGTATGAATTATACGCTTTATAATTTTTTAATGAACCTCGCCAAAGCTCTAGCTGGCCAATGAATATTTAGTGGTCGCTCAAGAGCTTCGAAATTTTCAATTTTCTCAATTTTTTTTACTCTTCTCCCTCATAAATTTGACGGTTTGTAAAATTTTCAAAACCTCTTTTTCTTTAGAAACAGATTTTGCAAATTTACCTCACAATTCTAACCCAATGAAACGACCTATAATTTTGTTTACGGACAAGAACTTTAAAGAATTATTTAAGGGGGGTAATCACAGTAGCACACAAAAAATAGGCATATTTAAGGGATTAATTTTGGCTGAATAAAAGTATCAATCGAAAATCTGTAAAGTAGGTTTTATAGCAATACTAAAAAAGTACAAAATGTAATTTTTTCAATAAAAAATATTTTTAAATGGCGGCTGCGCAGCATATGCCCCAAGGCGCCTTTTTTGAGCTCGCCGAAGACATAACTCGAGCAAATTTTTACCGATTGACTTGAAATTTTGACAGTAGCTTCGAAACATCTTTCTCCTAGGAGCTACGTAGGATTTTTTCGATATATTGATTTTTCGCAAAATGGTGCATGTTTGAAAATAAAGTTAATTTTTTAACAAAAAAAAACGCCATAAAATCGTCGATAAAAAAAAGTAAGCCATATAAAATAAAAAATCCTACGTAGCTCCGTGGAGAAAGATGTTTCGAAGCTACTGTCAAAATTTCAAGTCGATCGGTAAAAATTTGCTCGAGTTATGTCTTCGGCGAGCTCAAAAAAGGCGCCTTGGGGCATATGCTGCGCAGCCGCCATTTTTAAATATTTTTTATTGAAAAATCTACATTTTGTACTTTTTTAGTATTGCTATAAAACCTACTTCACAGATTTTCGCTTGATACTTTTATTCAACCAAAATTAATTCCCGAAAATATGCCTATTTTTGTGTGTGCTACTGTGATTTCCCCCCTTAATGAGGACAAAAATTATAATTCTTGGGTTAGAAGTGTGAGATGAAATTTGAAAAATCTGTTTCTCAAGAAAACGGGATTAATTGTTTGAAACATTTTGAAAAGCGTCAAATTTATGAGCGAGAAGAGTAAAAAATGTGCGAAAATTGGAAATTTCAAAGCTTTTGAATGACCACTGAATATTCATTAACCGGCAAGAGCTTTCGCGAGGTTAATTTTCAAATTATAAAGCGTAAAATTCATGAGTGAGAAATGGACGAAAAAAAATCGATTTTTTAAATGAAAATTTGAATTTTTTGGATACTTAAGCGACCTCTATTTTCTGACCACTCGTAGCTTCTTCGACAATTATTTTTTTCTTTAAAAAAAATAATTGAATGATGAGAAAAAAGAGCTCAAAGATGCGCCACCCTACTGTATATATATATGGCCACAATATTATCTGAAGCACTAGATTCTGCACTCGTTCGACGATTGGTCCTTCACAAAAATATCATCAGAGACCACACTTCACTTTTTTTCCATTCGTATAAATGCGTCAAAGCAGTCGCGATTATCCATTAAAGACTTAGATACAAATATATTACTCTTTGGGGTAAAAATCCGCAGTATGCTAAACAAAAATGTATCTTTGGACGACATCGTATAAAACTTATTTACAAAACGGATATAGGAATTACAGCCGCACTCGGGAGTCAAAAAGGCTCATATTTTCGTTCGCAAAAATGAGCGATTGTTCGGCGTTGATCGTACCACAATTGATCGGTCGCGTAAGAGCCGCGGCTGCAATTTTCGAAACAATTTTTCGTCACATCGTTCGTCGGGGTGCGCTATTGTCATCGAGACGTCAAAACGACGGGAGGAAAAAACATGCAGAGTCAATTATAATTTGTGCGAGAAAAAATAAAAGGAAAATCGGTAAGCAAGGTTTCTTGCTTACCGATCGTTGCAGGCCTCTTCGATCTACGGCCAGAAAAAAAACACTTTGATTCGAAACGATCGAATTTTTTTCGATTCGCGGGTACTCGAAAATGTTTATTTGAGCGCTCGCGTATATGCCGTGAATTTGGAAAGATCGCGGGTGAAAGGGAGGCGCCGAACAAAGTTTTTTCATTGGAACAGAAGGTAGGAAACTTCAGTCACCGCTAAGGCACTCTCACTCCCTCTCTCTCTCTGTCTCACTCTTATTCTTGGACTGTCCCGTGAACGTCGGTACGGTAGGTGTCAATCGGCAAGCAAGAGGCCGGTTGGTATTTTCCTCCCGGCCCGATTTCTCGCTCAATACATTGGAAAGTCAGCCGCGAGAGTTCGTTGCACGTCGAACGAGACGCCGCGTTGTGCGCACTGAGCCGCCGCTGCCGCCGCGGGATTTTCGAATTCACTCACGATCGGTCGGTGTGGGCGGCCGTTGTCGATGTTATTACCGTTGCTAGATCACCGCCCGTTCTACTCGTTATCGGCTCTAGTGGGGGCACGCTGAAACACCGCAAACGAATACTCATTTTCATCACGAAAAACCAAATAGTTGCATGCGATCCTCTCAACAAGAAACCCGCTCGAACGAGCTGCAACTTAGTATTCACATCGCCCATGCAAAAACATTTTCGACTGCGCGTGGACATTTATTTAGCCAATTTGTTTCACGTTAATATACAGACTATTGAATATTATTGTGTACTACTGTATCTGAATTACTATTAACTGTTATAAAAAGACCGAAACTGTAAAGAAGCGTAAGAGATCAGACTGTAGTATACAAATTGAAGAAAATATTACAGAATATGCGCCACAAGGTGATAATTTAAACAAAGAGCTTTATGTCCATATATTTTTATCCCATTTATATAAAAGAAGAAATCAATATCTCTGAGGATACATCTTCAATGGCAGAGTTCGACTCTATCAAAAATATTCCACCGTCAGTTGAGTGTGTTGCGGATCAAAATAATACGCAACAAGACGAAAACGCTTTTCTTTACGTCTCGGAAACTTTAGCTGTTTTATATGAAAATCTTTAAACGCCCTCATCTTTGTTTTTATTTTATATGAAATCTTGTCAACACATATATGTATCTTTTAAATAAATACAAACAATTTCTAATAAACTTGTAGATTTTTTGTTACATTCACACACGCACACACACACATACTCACGCACGCATGCATACATCAATTTATACTACAACGTTCACTCTATTTTGCCCGAATAATCTCTCCCAGGCTGGTTTCTTAACCAGAGGTTCGCGCACAAAATTCTCGAGCTCGGAATTCGGGTCGGAGTGGGGGAAGCGCTCGAGTGAGGAACTGGGGAAAGTTTCTTATGGCCGGGTTTCTTGTTCGGAGGTCAGACTGTATCAAGGTAGTACTAGCGGATTGACTAGTCAACAGAAAATCTGTAAATTTTCGAATCTGAAAAAAAGCAAAATATAATACATTTACGTTCAATAATAACCATGATACGGAAATAAATTATGTGATAGCTATGTGCGTTATATTATGAACAGTGAAATATTATGGGCTTATGTACGCCATAAATGTCAACGTTTTCATTTTATTTTTATTTTCGATTCCATTAGCCTGAACGGTTAGGAATATTTTAAGCTTCAGAGAATTGAAAAATAAGGTGAGAAAACTTAAATAAGGTAAGATTGCATTTATAATAGATATCTCGCGGCCCGCCCGACCGCCAACTTCAAAGCCGTTTTTCCACGATTCACTCTTTTGAACCTTGTGAAACTTCTAACTCTTGAACGAAGGTTCAGATCGCTTTGAAATTTGTACAACATATTCTTAGTATCATCACCTATCGTGCGAACCACAGAAACAAAAATTTCAATGATACAAAAAAATATAAAAAATAAAATACCGACAGAAAATTGAGTGAAAAAATGTTAAGTAGCAATTTTTTATTATAATAATATTTTTTATAATATTGTTTATTATTTTTTATAATTCAATTTTTTTTATAATATTGGTTATTAAAAAAATTTATAATTCAAATTTTTTTTATAATATTGTTGGTTCACACCGAATATACATTCATTATGCAATTAGAAATATGTTCATTTTTTTCAGACACCCACATCGATGCCGAGAATTTTAACCATCAACGCGCGCGCAAAAAAATACATTGCTTATGTTATTATATCTCTTGTTACTATTTCTGATTTTTTACATATACTTAACCATGTGCATAAATGATCTGTAAAAGAATTGTTGTCAATATATGCGTCATTTTTTATTAACCGCGTCTAGAAAAGTACCTTCGAAAATCGGCGAAATCGCGATTTTCGAACAATTGCGATTTAACGAAAAAAATTTGGTCGAAAATCGCAATCGTTTCTTTCCGACGCCACCATTTTGTCAAAAATTAAAATTTCGACTATTCCTTCTTTTTGGTTTTTTTTTTCATTTTAGATAATCTAAACCGGAGATACTTCGCTCACCGCCGGACACTTTTTTTCGGGAACCTCCAGGAGACTTCCTACAGGAGCAATGTTAATGAATATTTTTAAAAATAAAAAATGCCAATCTAAAGCTAAAAGATGCCACTACACTGGCTCATACTTTTCGTTTTGCTCAAATGAAATCCTTTTCCAGAAAAAAATCGTGAAAAAACGACTTTTTTGGCTTTGCAACTGCGTATAACGCCTTAAGGTAGTACTAGCGGATTGGACTAGTCAATAGAAAATCTATAAATTATCGAATCTGAAAAAAGGAAAATATGATGTGTTTGGGTATAATAATAAACATGATACAGAAAATAATTATTTGAGAAGTGCATGTGATAACTGTTTGTATTGTAGTTTGGTAAGTGAAGTAAAATCGCGATCAGATTTGACTTGAGTTTTCACAGGCCGCCATTTCATAATCCTGGCAATATCCGTGGCAACGCTGTATTCAGGTGCTTTCGATACATGTCAAGCATGCGTTTATTTACCGTATGTGTAATCGTGTGTGTAGTGTATGTGTAATGTGCATATTGCAACAAGAGAGATGGCAGACGCGGCTAGCGAAAGCGAAAATTACTCGATTCAATCGATAATATCTGCTCGAAATGTCCCATAACCTATATTTTTATGGAACATACGTGAACGCGATAGTTTTTTTTGTTATTTATCGCTTTCACATAGCTCCGTATGTAAACGCCAACAAATTATTATTTCCATGTCAAATTTCGATCCGTACGGATTCCCTATATGGTGCAGGTTAAGGAGGTTGGAGTGGTTCAGTTGAGCCAAATGACGATTTATTCATTTTTTTTTCAATGAACCTCAAAAAATGCATACGAGGTACAGATTTATTCTGTATATGCTAATTTTTTTAAATATATAATTAAAGGGCATAATTATGAATTTTAATATTTTATTACGTAAAGTAGAAAAACTTTTGTGTTACTACCAACTTGAAAAAGTATAACATTATCGATGATTATTATGAAAAAAAACTACGCCAACGAATGTTTTATACAATTCACAATGAAATTTTGAGTAATTTATAATTATGCCTATTCATATTTACGTCACGAGATTATTGGCCCATGGTTTACGATGGGCAAGATGAGGATTTTTTTTTCTAAATGTTTACAAAGATTCAGTTCGCGGTAATCCGTTGTTAGAAATGGTTAATCTTGGTGCTAAATGACAAAAAAAATTACATAACCTTTAGTGTGGAAGTCTTGCCCATCTAACCGCACGTTAAATTATATAAATTAAACTATTTTTTTTATCTCGTGTTTGGTGGTGAAAAAAGTTCAAAAAATTCGTAAACACTCAGTATAGTGTAAACAATAACGTGTATTTTTTTATTAAATTTAACCTTGGATTGTGGGTAACGCTCCAACCTCCTTAAATGCATTGATTTAGTGAATTAATTACTATTGTATTTAGCCGGTAAGGGGTGCGGAGTTTTCGCGGACGTCATTCTGTATGTATGTACTACAGCATATCAAAAAATGCATTTCTTTTTTTCTAATGAGGACGTTCGTGCACATAGTACCTTAACTCTTTCTTGACACACTTATATTTGGCCACGATTTTGACACACTGGGTAAATTTGATCCGGATAGTACTTTATCGACCCGCCATTAATGACCCTTGGGTTGGTTTTTATTGGAAAAAATCCGGGATAAAGTTTAAACATTTCTTAATATGTTTGCATGATTGAAATTTTTAAGACTTTGGAAACTCAAGAGTCAATTTCTTGGAACGAACTGTATCAAATAATGATTTACTTATCATAAGCATACATTGCAGAATACAACAAAAATTATTTCATGCTATTACAACCACAAAAAAAGGTTTGACGATTTAAAGGCGATATTTCGGGTAATTTAAAAGAAACGAAAGCAAATCATATCTCAATTACCGTGACACTTGGGACATAGGTCTAAGGGTGAAAAAAATAGCAAATGACCCCTCCTCCTCGAACTTCCCAAAAAATGTGTCCTTCCAGGCGCCAAATATCCTGTACGTACCTTAGCATTTAAAAAAATGCGTTTCTTTTTCACCAGCCGTGTCCCAGAATAAAAAATCGGAAATTGGCCATTTTTTCGGACCTCTAGGTAGCCCCTTAATGATACTCATAAAATTAGCCGAGTTGTAGAAATTATAATAAGTATACTGTAAAAAATGATATAAAATTTACAATACATTTAAGATACAATGGAATTGAATTTTACGCACTCAGTAGATGAAATTAAATTTGAAACAATTGTACCGTAAATTTAAAACAGGAACATGAAATTCTAACGTGGATATAGAATTTAATAGATGCAACATGGAATTTCAAAGACAAGTTTGTAAATTTGTGGACAATGTATTGCATTAACCCATGTCTTCAATTGAAAATTACTACAGATGTAGAATAAATCAACTATAAAAAATAGAGCATTAAAAATACAAAACAAGTTTGAAATTTATTTACAGCAGCCTGAAAAATATAGTATATGTGAAACTGAATTTTACGATACGTACAATGCATGATCACAACAGTTTCGTTTAGAAGTGCAAAACTGAAATTGAAAAAAAATTCATAAACGCTGATGAAAATCACATGAAACAATGTGAAAATTACATTAAATTTACACCACATTTAAGGCACAAAAGAATTGAATTTTACGAACTTAATATACGAACGAATGTAATATACACTCGTATATTGATATCAGCAAATGGTTCTTGATTTCAATGTACATGGATGTGAACATTTTTTCACACGTGCATTATTTTTCAAACGCACAAGTATATTAATATTACGGGGCTACTCTTTCATTTTTAAAATAACCTGCTTTGGATTTTCAAAATATTATCTGAAATTTCATAAACGGCGTCCGCATAAAAACGTCATACACTTGTGTATTAATTTTTACACACAAGCTTTTTACAGTGTACATTGAAGGTAATACACACCCGTGAAGTTAATACACACCCGAATGCTGATATTAGCAAATGGTTCTTGAATTTAATATACACTCGTATTTTGAT
Source organism: Ophion obscuratus (assembly GCA_964007375.1). NCBI lineage: Eukaryota > Metazoa > Arthropoda > Insecta > Hymenoptera > Ichneumonidae > Ophion > Ophion obscuratus. The sequence goes on from OZ023319.1 coordinate 26,792,848, forward strand.
ATCAGCAAATGGTTCTTGATTTCAGTATACTTGGATGTGATTATTTCTTTACACGTGCATTATTTTTCAAACGCACAAGTATATTAATATTGCGAAGTTACATTTTCATTTTTTAAATAACCTATTTTGGTTTTTCAAAATCGTATCTGAAACTTCATAATCGGTATCTGCATAAAAACTTCCTACACTTGTGTATCAATTTTTATACAGACATTTTTTACAGTGTACGCTTGGGGAACGCGGTAGAGACGCAGCAACTTTGAACGCGTTTTTCCCGAAACTATGCTTTTCAAATCGACACCCATGATGTCTCGGTAACCAATTGGCCGATTGCGCTCACATTTGGCATATACCTTTGGTAGACTATTTTTTAACGTTGATGGCAAAATTGAATCAAAAGGATTTTTTTATATCTATAATTCGTAGAATGGTCACAAAAATAGGAAAAATTGATAATCAAAGTTTGGAATGTCGCCTTTGAGTAAATTTTTACTGCTGAATTTGGTACGAAACATCACAACACTCGTACGGATTAAGAATAGGTTCAGTTTTTTTTTTCAGATTCATACAACGTCCACATCATTGGTTGCGAATTGGGGGCAATGGGGGCTCTTTCCGCGCAATGTTGTAAACAAACGTGAAAACGTACATGATTATACATTTTTTTAAAATTTGTACATATTCTTGAAGAATCAAGAAAGAAGTGTTTATCCTTATTTTTAAAGTCATTTTGTAGTTAATCCATTCTAAAAATCACATCCAAATGTGCGCTCTAAACAACAATACTGCCTTGAGATTGTATCATTTGACACCCAAATGAATTATCCAGGAAGATTGATCCCGAATCAGTTGTCCATAACGAATTGATCTAGCGACAAAGTAATCGACAAAAAATCAACCCTCGTACACATGTTCCTCAAATTGGTCCGTCAATTGGTCAAATTGGTCCTCGTACACAATTCAAATTGGTCCGTTGAGACATTGATGCAAAGACGTTTGATCAATGAAGCTTTTTGTGACAGCACATTGGCAGTCCTATCTGAGCATATATTATTTACTTTGAAATGTAAATGGGCATTTATGACAAAAAGAAAAGACCAGATGTCTGGAAACTCCAGACGCATTTCCTCTTTTTAAACTCTTTCCGCTTTTTTAACTCTTTTTTAACTTTTTAACTTTTTTTAACTCGTTTTAACTCTTTCCTCTTTTTTAACTCAGTACTATTTTTATTTTACTTTAATTCCATTATTATTGTGTAAAACGCTATTTGTTAGCAGTAATATACAGACACGCGAAGTTTATCCAACGCAATGAACGAATTTTGCATTGAAAACATTTTCCGTGCAAACGGTTGTTAAGAGAATGCACGCGAAGCGGAGTTCCAAATCAAAACGGAGAAGATAAAGGCGCCGATTGAGGGAGAAGCCGAGAAGCCATACAAATTTGAATTTTTCATTTTTTTACAAGTCCCCAGCCATGCATTTTTACCCCCTGAACACAAATTCAGCATTACTTTTCCCTAAAACCCTAAATTGATGTGAAAAATTGTCAAACTATGTGAAAATACGTTTTTCGCGTTAAACCCGATTAATTTTGAGCTTTCGACAAAAACTTGGTGAAATTGGTAATCGGAGGAAAATTTCCCATCGGATAGACCCTTGAAATCGTTTAAAGGTCGGGGAAAAAACATGTTCGACTCATTTGCCCACTTTTAAAAAATGGTGAACCCTCCAAAGTTTCAAACAGCCGTAACGTCGATCCTCTCTGAGTGACGAAAATTTAATGGGGAGGCATTTGAAAAGCATTTTGGAGACTTAGAGAGCGCCGCTTAATTCATCCCGATATCTCAAGTAATTTTCCTGAAAAGTCAATTTGAAAAGGGGTCGAAAAAAGGCAAAGGGCTGTACGTATAAAATTTTTGTTGAAATTCGATGTCTTTGAACGCCTTTGAAGTTCTGCCAAAAATAAAAAAATAATCGGAGCTCAATAAACCAAACGCCATTTCAAAGAATAAACAATAAGGAAGAGTATAAGCACAGCACTTAAGGGAGCTTTCCAGTGTGAAATTTTGAAAAATCGATTTTGTTTTTTTTTTGCTTTATCGAATAGTATACACTCTTCCCATCGCTTCTTTGGCATCGCTGATTGACCGTAAGTAAACGATTTACCTAAAATTTCCTCACTTGAAACTTTGAACGCGTTTTTCTCGAAACAGCATTTTTCAAAACGGTGTCCAACTTGGAGGGCAGAGTTTTAAAGCTATCGAGTTGAATTTTTTACACAATATTCTTAACGTCATTGTTTATCGTGCTATGGAAGCTTTTTTTTTTGACATCTTCCTATTTTTTTGTAAAAAAAACTGCCAAAAAAAAATGCTAAAATCGATACTTTTTGTTCAAACCGGCGCCATTTTTGCAAAAAAAAAAAGCCTCCATAGCACGAAAGCCAATTATATACCGATCAATAATCTTTTTGTGTTTTTTGTTTCAGATCAAAATTGTGACCCCCAACGTGGACACCACATCCAAGTGCATTTTCTGCAACAATTGTTTCATCATTTTTATAGATATTAATTAATAAATAAATCGATCTTTAAAAAATTGTTTTGTATTCTTCAATACCCAATTAATATACAAAAAAAAACCAGACCGATTAGATTATTTTTTCTTTAAAAAAAAAAATCGCGAAAAACAGCGATTTTTCGGGCTGTCACACTGGAAAGCTCCCTAAACAAATATTTTCTACACGTCCACCCCGATGTATTTTTACCCCCTGAGTACGAATTCACCATTCATTTATGCCAAAACTAGCAATTTTCATTAAAAATCGTCGGATATGTATGGAATGTTGTTTACCCTCTTAAGCTTGCTATCCGGCAAAAATGAAAAAATACATAAACTTTAATTTTGTACCCCCTTCGAAATTTTACCCTTTACGTTTAGTTCAACGCACCCCTTTTAAATGTGGGGCGAGAGAGAGAAAAATAAAGGGTGGTTAATCCCTTAATTGTTTTATGTACCTGTAGTGGATCTTTGATCGATTCGCATCAGAAAAATTTTCGTTTCTGCATCACCGAAATTGGTGGACTGCTATTAAGTGAAACTGCAACATCAGCCCTTTACATGTTTCACTCTTAAGGGTGCTTTCACCCCCTAAAACCGATTTTCCGTCGATGAAAAAATACACATTTTTTTTGCTACACTACCATGTGGTGGACACTAAAGGTTGTTTGGGTTCAAACAAACCCAAGCCTAAGCAAACAAACAAACCCTGCATACAATGCTCCGACTACTTTTCAGCATTGTTTTCAGAAAGGCTTCCATTATAAATTCCCCCACCCTTCACCCCCAATATAGGATTCGAAATGTTCAAAATGCCCTATTTCATCACGTCTTTCCGCGAACTTCAAAACCTCATAACTTTTTATGAGGGAGGAGGGGGTGAATTTCATCTTACCCCGACGGAATATCATCATTGATAAACCAATAAATGAGAAAATAGCCAAAAAAAATCATGATAATCTCATTTTTCGGAAAAGTCACGTATCTAAAAAATTACCAGCGTTTATATGCAAAGCTACGCGTATAAAAGAAGATTATTATATTTCCCCTTAACAAAAATTTCCATCGATTAAATCGTTCTGAATGAAAATGCCTTGGCTCGAATCCAATGATCGAGAATGAGAATGCCGAATCAATTTTTGATCACCGTTTCCTCAACCGTATCGCTTTCCTACCAACCCGTAATACCCAAGAATTTCAAGATTCAAAAAAACGCGACGAGGCTCTCGAGATAAGTCAAGTTTCATTTTTGTCGTGATTTTTTTGGATCAATCGTAGGGGTTGTGATTGAATAAAGTGGAAAAGAAAAGAACGCCATCGATCACTTACGTAAGGGTTGTCTGTCGATTAAGAATTGCGGCGGAGGGTAACGCAAGGGGCGAGTGTGCGTGTCCTAATTGTGATGTTGTCAGTGTGCCTAGATAATGTTGTTCTTCGCTCCCGTCACTCCCACCACCGCTCGCGAACATGTTCAATGGCAGCTTCGAATCCACTGCAATTTTGCAAAAGAAGAATTATGGACGAGTTTTTACAATTGCACGAGGACGGAGACGAAGCAAAGGAGAGATGAAGAAAAAATGACGAACGATGAGAAGATACAAAGAGAGCGAGTGAGAGAGAGAGAGAGAGAGAGAGAGAGAGAGAGAGAGAGAGAGAACAAAGAACTTGATGGAATTTTTGGCGCGTGGGATACGTGAGCGAAGAAGCTTTCTTATCAGACCTATTTTTTAATCGTACCGACAGATCTCCGTGTTGGGACTTTGATCAACGATCGATGACGACGTAAAATATTCGATCAACGCCACTTTCGATTTTTTTAATTAACGCAATTATTTTTATTATCGTCGATTGAATAACAGTTTTCGTCTCGTTAGTTCTTCTTCTCAGAATAAAAATAATCCGTGATAATTTTGAATTATACGTAATGGGTAATCAGTGGATTTTGGCTCGGCAACCAACTTGTCGATTCAATGCCCTAACGGTGATATTCTTCGAGGACTATCGATAGATATTAAAAGCGCACGCAGTAATTATCGGAACGTGGGATTTGATCGCGTCTTCGTGTGCCACAACTCTATTATCTGTATCGTTTCCAGCCCAGAGATATTTCGCGATAATTGACTTTTCGTAACGTTTATCTACCGCATGCAACGTGCCGCCATTCGTTGATCGTCAAGCTCGAAACGTCCGGATTCCGCTTATTATTGTCCTGTCGACTCGTCGTGACAGATGCAAAGACGTATCATACACATACGTCTTCAGTAGGGTGGCACAAATTTGGGTCTGTTTTTTTTTTCATTTTCTCGCCATCCAATTATCTTTTTTAAAGGAAAATAAAATTTTTGCGAAAGCTGTGAACGCCGAAAAAATATTTAGAGCTCGATTAAACCTACCAAAAATTCAAATTTTCATTTAAAAAATCGATTTTTTTTTCGTCCACTTCTCGCTCATGAATTTTAGGTTTTATAATTTTTTAATTAACCTCGCGAATGCTCTAGCCGGCCAATGAATAATTGGTGGTCGCACGAGAGCTTCGAAATTTCCAGTTTTCGCCATAATACAATAATTCATAATAACACATATCGTCTAATTCGTGTTTGTTACAAATGATTATAATAAATTATTCGGAAAACATAACAGTTCGCTGTTTATTTTGTTTTTATGCTACAAGGAATTATAGTGCATGCGACATTTATTTTTTGACGGAAATTGCAAATTTCGCAGCGAGTAAAATTCATGAGTGAGAAGCGGACGAAAAAAAAATCGATTTTTTAATGAAAATTTGAATTTTTGGAAGGCTTGAGCGACGTTTAAATATTTTTTGACAGCTCGCAGCTTCGGCGACAATTTTTTTTTCCTAAATAAGATAATTGCATGGTGATAAAAAGGAAAAAAATTGAGAATAAATTTGTACCACTCTTCATCTTACGCTGGGAAACTGCCTCGATAAACGACTGATACGGAAAACCATAATTTTTCATGCGAATCTATGTCATCGCGAATATATTTGCGAAAAGGAATATGGGGGAGGAAAAGTTTGTTTAAGCCGCAAGCATACACGTAGGTTTGACGTGACATCGCGATTACTTTTATTGATCCTTCTTTTTTTCTTTGTTTATTTACTTAATACGAAGAGATGAGACAAGAAATGTTGGAAATCGCCAAAGACTCACCGAGTATATTGGATTTAAGCTCGGTCTTGTGAATTCCACTCGGGCCTGCCATCCCTCCGCCACCCATGCCCGTATGGTTTTTCGGTTTTCTCTTTCTCGTTTGGATTCCCTCCTTCTTCATGCTCATTGGCCTGTTTACCTATTATTTTGGAAAAACAAAAATACAGAAATGTATAGAAGAAATGCAATCGAACATATCACAAAGTATACCGTTTTGAATTAATTGTTGTTGTTTTTTTTTAATACTTTTGAAACGGGACATCACTGGGATGGATTGAAAAAAATCAATATTTTTTTTGCATTTTCTCAAAGTATACATGCTCAAGAATATGTGAAAAAAATGTCTAGTTAAAATATTGAAAATTCGCCAAGTTACAAACGATTTAGTGAGAGCAGGTAGCGCAACGATTTACGTATACAAAAACTTTCAATCGCGTTTTTCTCGAAACAACTTTTCTCGATCTGGCTACTGTTTTACGTAGACGTGTTTTTTTTAAATTTAGTATCTTTCAAGCCCCGGAATATAGGTGAAAATTCCGGAAAAATCACACTTTTTTTTAACACCCGCCAATTTGTGATTTTGTTCGAAAAACTGCTACGTACAACGAGAACTACATTTACATAGATTATGAAACTTTTTTACTATAATTTTACAGACAGACGATTGTCAAGTTATCGATCCGGCCATTGGACAACATTTTTTATACGGAGGCTCAACTATACCTCAATAACGTTGTTAATTTTTCATTAATTATAATTTTACATGCAATAATTTCAATGTGCGCTTAAAAACATACTTTTATTTCCAAATTGCAAATAAGTAATCTAGTGGACAAAAAGATCGGAAAAAATACCCTTTTTGGGTTTGTCACAGTGGGGCCCTTCTTAAGGGGCACCACTAGTGTGACACTTTCAAAAAATCGATTTTCATCGATTTTTAACAATAAAATCAATATGTTCATCTTTCAACGCGTTTTTCTCAAAACGACATTTTTCAAATTTGCTGCAGTTCTAACTCGAATTCAAATTTTCCGATCGACTTGAATCTTGTTTTAGCGTATTTAGTATTTCTTTCTTCATACAGGGACTTACCAGTTTTTTGATTTCATAAAAAAATGCCAATTGGCCAGGCAAAAAACCGTCAGATTTTTAAGCGCAATTTGGCACTTTTTTCAAAACTCCGCAATTTTTTGCCGCAAAAGCTTTCGTTATTCGTGAATTAAATCGGTATCGATCGTGACCAACAATTAACGTTAAAATAAATAACAGTGACCAGTAGGGTCGTACAAAAACCCTCGATAAAATGGCAAATCTCAAGAAATAAAAAACATATGTATATATGTTGTAGGATGTATGCGTGTCTGTAAATGAACGAGGGTGACATCGCCTCTGCGTTGCCGTGGCGCTCCATCTCTTATCGAAAATCGACAGAATCGACGAGGTGATAAGCCAAGCCATAAGCGCGATGGACGACAAGCTACCTATATTTTATTAGTCACGAGCGAGAGACCGTCTCTCCAGATTGAAATCGATCAGAAAAAAGAGCGTTCTCTTGGACACGCCTGGCACAGTTATTAAAAGACGGGAAAAAAACAAGCCGATCGAGCCAGCCAAATGGAACGTAACAATTCGATGAAGAAAAAAAAACATACGAGAAATGTCTCGGACACGTCAATGATTTATCACTTTCGAAGATTTTATCGAATACGTGTTGTTCTTGTTCAGTATACTGCAGTTCTTAAGGGGGGAGATCCTTTTTTAACGTGAAAACGAGCTCATGGCCGAAAATAAACTCCACGATGAAGCTGAGGGACTACTTTATGGCCCCGAAGCCGCAAATTAATCGGTAGGTTATTTAGTCACATTTTTGGGTCTTAAGGGGTTACCCCCACTTGCGATTTTGAAAAAATCGATTTTTTTTAATTGCATTTTTTTGAAGTATAAGTATCTGAGAATATGTCCTGAAAATTTCAAATCGATCCGAACAAAATTGACTGAGATATAAGCGTTGAAAGAGAAGAATCCGTTGTGTAAACGACCGGAAATTGAAACTTTAAACGCGTTTTTCTCAAAATGGCATTTCTGAAGTCGGTGACCAAGATTACACGAACACTAATGAACCGATTTTCTTGAAATTTTGCAGGCTTATTTAATACATAAAAATGTAGTCTTTAATCGTTCGATTTTTTTTTCCTTAAAATCGAACCATTAATTTTGACTGTCCGCCATTTTTGTGAAAAATGAATATTTTTTAAAATCCTCCGATTAAAGACTAGTTTATACTTATATTTGACTAAATCCAACCGCATTTTTTTTTCAGATGATCCACTTCGCCGCAATGTTGGTCACCGCAAACCGTGTATATAAAAACATTATATCATTGACGGCCATTTGCCACTAAACAATGTAATATTTTTCAATAAAAAAATTATTGAAAGTTCTTCAAGGTGTGTTCTTTAAGTATATTGATCGATTAAAAAAGTTTTGTAGTTTTCTTTAAAAAAAATCATGAAAAAGGCCTTTTGTTGCGCTACAAGTGGGGGTAACGCCTTAAAACTTTAAAGACGCTTTCCTGAAAACCACTTTTTTGTGAACCTCGTACAAGATAACTCAAAAACTATTTAATGGATAATTTGGAAATTTTGCACACTTTTAAATAACATAATTACCGTCCATGTGAACCTGAAGTTCCTTGAAACTTATCTCAACAACGACCTGTTAATTCCATAAAAAGTTCCTTGAACATTTCATGAAAAATAGAACATTTTTTTGAAACCCGTACCATTTTTCGAATTTAAACTCTTCTATTGATTTTTTAGGTTCACATGGAGCGTGTGGGTCTTAAAAATGTTTAACTTCTTGGCTATGACGTTTCAGATCAATACACCAGACGCTAAGCTGTACGCCGTGGAACAACTCAGGCGGCAACCATCTCTGAAGCAAGGTCGTACAGCCGCACTTTTCTAATATATCAAAAAAATTATTTACTGGAGTATTTACAATTATGAACATAAAATTTTAACTATGTAGAATAAATAGTTTCGACACAAAAAAATCTCGAAAAATTGCTTTTTTCGGCTGCCTAAAGGGATCTTTGCAACAAAAAGTTTTGAAGCCACAATCTTTTTTGGTATTGTTAAAGGGGGTCGCCTTTAACAATAACAAAAAAGCATGTGACTTTAACCGCGCCTTCCTGAAAACCACTTTTTTGCAAACCTCGTACAAGATAACTCAAAAACTATTAAATGGATCATTTTAAAATTTTGCACACTTTTAGATAACATCATTACCGTCCATGTGAACCTAAAGTTCCTTGAAACTTATCTTAAAAACGACCTGTTAATTGACAAATACATTTCATGAAAAATATAACTTTTTTTGGAACCCGTACCATTTTTCGAATTTAAACTCGTCTTTTGATTTTTCAGGTTCACATAGAGCGTGCGGGTCTTAGAAATTTAAAACTTCTTGGCTATGATTTTTCAGACCAATGCGCCAGACGCTAAGCTGCACGCCGTGGAACAACTCAGACGGCAACCCTCTCTGAAGCAAGTATTTTACAGCCGCGCTTTTCTAATATTGCAAAAAAATATTTCGTTTGGAATATTCAAATATGTAGATAAAATTTTAATTATGTAGAATAAATAGTTTCGACACAAAAAAAACTCGAAAAATTGCTTTTTTTCGGCTGCCTAAAGGGATCTTTGCAACAAAAAGGTTTTGAAGCCACATGCTTTTTATTATCAAAGGCTTCTTCAAATTTTTGTGGCTTCAAATTTTTTTGTTTGGCAAAGATCTACAAATTTTCATTCTCACGAACGAGACGTAAACTAAATCGAAATATTAGTAACCAATGATTTTTCTTAACCGATAATTCGGTATTGCGAAAAAAGTATCATCCATGACTTCGGGGCTTTGGTACGGGTCAACATTGCATAAAGTTCCGAATAAACAATCTCATCATACGTGACGAATTTTCCAACTCCGAGATGGATATTGCCGTAAAAGGTGTCTACAATTCGTCCAACGGTGCCGGCGATGGTCCAAGAGAACGCGAATATAAAAGCGGAAATGAAAAAATTCGCGTGTTCGTTTGTTCCTCGTTACTCAGGATGCTCAGGTTACCCCGACGCGGGGAAGTTCGTGAACCTCCTGCGCAAAGTGTGCAGCCGAGAGATGACGAAGAAAGGAAAGAAATAACGCGTATGTTTGAACTTTCCGAGAACGAAATAACTCTGGAAGAAACTCGCGGTATAAAACTGTCGCCGGTGAGAAGGGCAACAGTCGAGAAAAACCGACGCAGCTCAACGACCCTTCTTTGCAAGCCTTTACGGTATTTGTTTCAACCCGTTTCTCCGTTCCCTTTTTCCTCTTCTACACCTCATTGTGTTATGTAATTCACCAGCGACGCGAAAGAAAATATCCAAGCTTACAGGTACTACGAACTCGGAAGTATTTTAATAGTAAACTTTAAAAAACATCTTTTCCAGTTCCATTGTTGACACTCGCGACACGAAGAATGATTTTTTTCAACGTCTGCTTATTGAAATTTAAAAGCTTGAAATTTAAAAAATAGCTTGAAATTTAAAATAATACGATTTTAAAATTTTTAAAAATTTTAAATTTAAAATAAAAAAAATACGATTTTTCATTTAGCTTGAAATTTAAAAAATACGATTTTTCATATTGCATAATTTTATAGCCTACCAAAGGTTTTTGAATTTTTTAAATTTTATAGCCTGTTTGAATAGCAACGAAGATTTTGTGAATATTCCAAAAATTGAACGAGTTGTGACCACTTTTGTGAACCTTCACGTCGCTCACTTTCTAGAAGCTTTCCTACAAAACTATTTTTTATGCAACGGTGTAAGTCGTTCTTGAAATTTTACATTTACCGATTTGTCGATACGAAATTATTAAAGGTAATTGTTAGGATTGAAAATCTAACTTGTGATTTTCGTAAATTTCAAAATTAAAAAAACCTCCCGGTCACACGAGTATGTTATTATTATACTAAAAGTACATTTTTTAATTTTTAATTTCAAATCACCTAGTGGCCAAAACCACCCACACCCATTTGCCATACAGCACTGACGGCATTTTGTTTAAATTATAATAACCTCGTTGCTTATCAATATTACTCAATACAAAAAAAACTCAAACTCGGCAAGACTATATTATAATTGTGTGCAAAATCCCAAGCCCGTCATCTCGATACGCTCACCAGAAAAAAATATCGAAATTCGACTCGTTTTTTCGGGCTCCAAGCTTATGCAGACCCATTGCCAGACAAGTCCATATTGTCCTTTTCATAGCGCAACGAGAAAACGTTCAAACCGCGGAACTGAAATGACAAGAAATACTCACGTTGTGAAGCTTGAAGTAAAGGCCGCAAGCGTTGCACACGGGTTCGCCATTGTTGTTCCTTCGCCACAGTGTCGTATTGCTAGTCCTACAATTGGCACACTGGACTCCCGTTCTTCGGCCCGACTGAAATCACGAAAAATCGACGTGTCCAAAAAAAAAAAGAAAAACATATCCTTCTCACTATAAATCTCTATCTCATAGACACGATGATTCAGCTGACATAGATTGAATCAACTTTAACCTATATTGAATAGGGCTCAGGAACTTGACAGCCAGAAATTCAAGGCTGGACCGATCTGAAGGGGTTACACCTAGCTCGTGGTCGGAAAAAAGAGGAATTTTCGTGAATTTTTTTTTGAGAAAACATGTGCTGGTTATCATTTTTCGTTTTTTTTCGTTTTTTTTTTTTTTTTTTTTCATTAAAGTATCTCTTACAATGTTTGCACTGAAAGATACTTATAAATGTGTTATAATTGCAATTTATATTTATGATTGCAATATTTACAATTGTAAATAATTTATAATATTTATAACAAAATTATCTTATCATAAATATAATAGTACAAATATTTATAATTGTTTATTATATAATGTTATTAAATATTGGTAATAATAATTCATATTTATAATTGTATTGTAATATTTATAATTGTAATATTTACAATGGTTTGTGCAGACCACGGTTGGAAAAACGTCATTCGCGGTGACCTTTGCTGCTCGGAAACAAATCATCGGAAATCATAAAAACCATACGCATTTAGTTTTTGCATGAAATTATCTACTTGCTGGACGAAGGATTTAATAAAATATTGTTTTTGGAAAAAAATGACCGCCGTCCAAAATGAAAGTATCCATTTTTGGTGAAAAAAACGTTCTATTTTTTAAATAAAAAAAAAACAATGCATCGGAAAAAGATTCCTTCGTTCAGCCACGGCTCTTTGACGTATAAAAGGAGCTTGTAAAATTGAAACTCGATCGGTGCAGTGATTTTTTCGATATCCTGGTCACCGATGTTGAAAAAGTAATTTTAACCAAAATGCATTTGAAGTTCGCCGGTTCGCGGAACCTACCTATAAACGCCTGTAACTCTCTCAGTTTCCAACGGATCGACTTTACATTTTCACAGACTATTTTTGAAATGTTATATTTTGAGAATCCGTCGTAGACCAAAAACCAACATTTACAAAAATTTCAACTAGCCCTCAAAATGGTCGAACTTCTTTCGTATTGCCGTCAAATTAATTTATAAATTCTAAGCCCATTCTCGAAACGTGAAAAATCGAAAGTCTCAGTGATTCAGTCTCAGCATTGATGGAATTCGATCGAGCGTGTTCAGGTCACGTGGTCCAACCACACAGGCATCTACGAAACTCGGTCGCGACGTCTTTCCAATATTTGAGTACACAATACATTGGAGATAGTGAAAAGGGCAGAAGATCGAGAAGATGAAGAAGAAGAGGAAGAAAAAATAAGTGTAAAAGAAGAACGCAGCGGGGACGAAGAGAAATGGGCGGTAACATGCGGGAGCGTCAGGTACAAGAGCAAACTAGAGCAAACAGGATCCCGCCGTTGTCCCTCTGTCCCTCGTGCAGTCTTCACTATATATATATATATTATTTGCTCGAACTGTGCAAGATAACAACGGTCTCCTCTCGAGAGCACAAACATTACTTAATATCGAAGTCGTGTCGCGTTCACTCGCTTGGTATGAGAGTAAAGCTCTCCTCTCCTCTCTGCATTGCCCCTCCGCCGCCCTGGCGAGTCCCAGGTCGGACTTTATCAGCACAAATAAACGGGACGCCAACTGGCCTCGTTTGTCAGCAAGATGGACAAATTTTGTGGACTCTCTTTGCTCCGCTTCACCCTGCCCAATCGTAATGATTAGGCGTTTATCGGGTAATTCCGACATTCTATAGTTGGACAGAATGACGCTGAAATTGCCCTATCTCAAGAGCGACACCTGACTCAAACATCAAGCCCAGATATTGGACCCCATCCGGGTGGCCTGGGTGGTTTAACCCTCTGCGGTCAACCGGGGTCAAAATGACCCCAAGTGCAACTTTAAGGAAAAATTACTGTTATAAGTTGGTGGCAACCAAGGCGACTGGCCTGCCTTCTAGTGGTACTTTGGTGTACCCTTTGTAAGTACAGACTAGGGTCGGACGTAGAGCTTTTTTCCCTTAAACTATTGCCCACTATGCAGCTTTATTTCCCTCAAACTATTTTTCACTATGGAGCTATTTTTTCCTAAAACTATTTTCCCACTGTGGAGCTATTTTTCCTCAAACTATTTCCCACTATGGAGCTATTTTTTCCTTAAACTATTTACGACTATGGAGCGATCTTTTCCTTAAACTATTTACGACTATGGAACTATTTTTTTCCTTAAACTATTTACGACTATGGAGGCATTTTTTCCTTTAAACTATTTCCCACTATGGAGCTATTTTTTTCTTTAAACTATTTTTCCACTGTGGAGCTATTTTTTCCTTAAACTATTTCCCACAATGGAACTTTTTTTTCTTAAACTATTTACGACTATGGAGCTATTTTTTCCCTCAAACTATTTCCCACTATGGAACTATTTTTTTCCTTAAACTATTTACGACTATGGAGGCATTTTTTTCCTTAAACTATTTCCCACTATGGAATTATTTTTTTCCTTAAACTATTTACGACTATGGATCTATGTTTTCCCTTAAACTGTTTCCCACCATAGAGCTATTTTTCCTTCAACTATTTACCACTATGGAACTATTTTTTCCCTTAAACTGTTTCCCACCATAGAGCTATTTTTTCCTACAACTATTTACAACTATGGAACTATTTTTTTCCCTTAAACTATTCCCCACTATGGAGGCATTTTTTCCTTAAACTATTTCTTACTATGGAACTATTTTTTCCCTTAAACTATTTCTCACTATGCAGCTATTTTTTCCTTAAACTATTTACCACTATGGAGCTATCTCTTTCCTCAAACTAATTCCCAGTATGGAACTATTTTTTCCCTTAAACTATTTTCCACTATGGAGCTATTTCTTTCCTTAAACTATTTCCTACTATGGAGCTATTTTGTTCCTTGAACTATTTCTCACTATGAAGCTATTTTTTCTCCTCAAACTACTTCCCACTATGGCGCATTTTTTGCCCTTAAAATATTTCCCACTGTGGAACTATTTTTCCCCTTAAACTGTTTACGACTGTGGAGCAATTTTTTTCGGTGAACTATTTCCCACTATGGAGCTATTTTTTCCTTAAACTATTTCCCAATATGGACCTATTTTTTCCCTCAAACTATCACATCTCCAGGTACCACCCGAAACATTTTATGGAAAAAAATTGAAAATTGCAAGAGTTATGATTTTTTTAACCAAAAAAGGACTTCTTTACGCATTGACCCCTTGCTGATTTTATCCCACCAATTAAAAATTCGATTAAAATATAATACCGAGAATGCCACATTCTAGAATATTCAAACTAATATCCTCAATTTTTGTGAGTCATTCGGAACGTTACGATCAACACGGCAATCGTTTGAAACATGGCTGGGGTCATTGCGACCCCCTGTGACCAGCGTGTCACAGCTAGACCGTATGACCGCGAAGGGTTAAAGACCAAACTATCGGATGATAGGGCAATTGATCTTATTGCGAGGAGGCAAAGAAAAGAGAGAGAGAGAGAGCGAATAGATACGTTTCTTTACTCACCGGTGCAACGGTGTGTTTGATCTTGCCACCGCAAGATTTTACGGGTGGCCTGTTAGATCCGTTCATCCTGCTGTAAATGCCGCAGGCATTGCAGAGATAGTGTCCCGTTCCGTCACGACGCCAGAGCGGTGTGAAACTGGCGGCGCAATTGACGCACTCTTTTGACTGCGGATTCGATACTTGTCCGTCATAGTTTTCCTCCGCCCCGGCCAACTGAATGGGCCAAGTGGTGGGTGATCCGTTACCGGAAGCCGAGACGCTGTAGTTGCCGCCGGAGTAGAGCATATTGGTCGCGTCACTGGTCGAGATAGCCGGCATGCCCGAGTACGCTGGTACGTATTCGAGTGCGTTCGGTGATGCCGATCCGCCTGTATGCCAGTACTGATCGCCGCTCGATTTGATGAATTGATAAGTAGGCCCGGTTGCCGCGCCGTAAATCGCCACCTGCGAACCCGGTGAGCCCGGCTGCTCGTAATGCAGAGTTCCCGTTCTACTGGGCACCAGTAACGACGTCGACGTCAAAGTCGGATCACTCTTGAACAACACTGCCGCCGGAGATTCCACCTGGAAATTACGTCGGACGAACTGCCGTCAAGTTACGGTATGAAGCCATTGGTACTTTGATCCACTGGGGGAGAGGATCCGAAGACGTGACATCGCGCAACTTGACTTTCTTCAAAATTACGAAACGCCACAAATCCATTGGAAGATCCATTGGGAAGATTGGGAAGATCATCGGGGAGACAGTTGGAAGCTGGGAATCTTGAGGGAATCGCCGCAAGTACAAAGCTCTTACCTCCGAACCTCTGCTACCGGGCTGACCACTGGAATAGGCGTGATAAGAGATCTCTCCTGGTTTTGCGTATGTGTAGCTCGCGTGTTGAAAGGCATCGGTAACGTATTGGGTGTACTGAACGGGCTGTGAGGATGGCAAGGCAACGGTTTCCAGGGTAGTGTAAGTACCGGTTGATTTAATCGCGTCTGGGGGCACGGTCGCTATCGCTTCGTACTTGACAGTCGCGTTTCCACTCTCCGTGTATCCGGTAGCCACCAGTTGATGCTGAGTCGTCCTGATGCTATCGACCGGTGGCGAATACGTTGGCGCTGGTGAGCCAAGCTGCACCGTTCCCGCTTGCGATGTCGTCATCCCCGTTGCCTCGTACTCCTCCGACTGGGCGACCGGTGAAGTTTGATATCTCGTCACGTGGCCGTTCTCGTGAGGGCTGAACCTCTGATGCTGATTGTGCTGGTGCTGGTGCTGATGCTGCTGGACATGATGGCGTCTGGGCTCGTGTACCTGCACGGCTATTACGTGTCCCGCACGCCTAACGTCACCACTTCCGTCCTCCGCGTAAACGTATACACGCTCTACTTCCGTTCTCCCACCCGGCCCAGGTGCATCATACCTATCACACGTATAGGAAACAAACGTGACGTAAGCTCTCGGAATGTGTACGTGCACAAAGACGATGAATGTACATCCGCAGATTTTAGATAAAAGAAAATGTGTCTCGAAGCTGTTGGACGACGTAAGTAGCATGAAAGTATTGGGAGTACAAATGAGGATCTGCCGTTTTTCAACGGCGGGGTAAAGTTAATTCGGCGAAGAAAAGGCATGTTTTTAAGATTTTTTTTTTTGGCGTAACGAATAGTGTTCGTTTGTTGAAAAATTTACATATAATAAAGTAACATTTGAACAACATTCTCCTAAATTTGCATTGCAAAATCTTCAAAATTGAGCGAGTGAAAATTAAACGCCGGAGGCGCCTCGAAAAAAAGTTGGTTTGCGGTGTGCACCATAACTCGCAACAGAATCATTTGAAACAAAAAAATCAAAATGCATTTATTAAAGGAGATGTTTCTCGAGGTAATGACGGGAGCATTTTTTTTTCGATTTTTCGGTTTTTCGTAGCTCTTGGGAGTCAAAAACCCGATTTTCGCCAAAAAAATCGGCTAATTTGTTGTTGAAAAATTAGTAATTATTTAAAAAAACAAAAAAGCTCTCGACAATACCTGGTGAATTATGTGAAGAAGTACTGTGCAAAATTTCAAAGCGATTGGTCCAGTAGATTTTGAGTTATCGTGCACACGGACTTCAAATATGACAAGTCTCAGAAAAACGGTTTGAAAAACGCAGAAGAGAAGAGAACGGCATGGAGCAATAGACGCTCAAATACTCATAACTTCGTCAATTTTACTCCGAACGACTTGAAATTTTAACACAATATTCTTGATATATTATGCATTTTAAAAATGAAATTTTAATACTTTACCCCGCCTTTAAATAAAAAATTGGGCATTTATTGTGAAAGAACGGTACTTTATGTTTTATTTAAAGTATTGCCCATCGCTGGCCACTACTTTTTCTCATCTTTCTGGCACCATATGGATACCGCGTCGGAAGGACGCGTCATCTTTTAAGGCTATCCACAAATGGACCCGATTTTTTGTATCTTCGTATGATGAGAAGTGCTGCTCGGACAGGCCGTGCATCATGGATCGAAATAAATGATGGTCAGAGGGAGAACACACATTGTTGCACATGTGCAAAATCGGCGTTCAACGTTTCTCGGCTTCAGTTCATATGAAACCCAATTTCCTTGCTTTTGAATCATTCCCAACGAATTGAAAACAATGTGAAATTGCTTGTTGAGTCACTCCTAATGCAAGTGCAAGTTCTTCTTGCGTTTGGCACGAATCTCCCTCCAATAATGCTTCCAATTCCGCGTCTTCGTACACGTTCGGCCTTCTCGTATTTGCCTATGACGTTAAACTCACCGTTCTTAAACTTTCGATACCACACGACAACTTTTCTCGCTTAAGGCCCTAGGCCACTCTAGAGGCCGAAAAATAGGCATTTGGGGATTTTTTTTCAGAAAAACTATGAAATAAATCGAGATTACAAAAAAGGGTTTTTATCACACATATGAGTGACTGTATACAATATTTTTTTTCGAAGCGATTCATTTCAAAATGGCGGCTGTGCAGCGTTTAGCTCAAAACTGCATTTTTTAAGTTGGTCGGAAACATAACTCAGACAATTTTCAACCGATTCACGTGAAATGTTGAATATATCTTGAAAATCCATCGTCTATGGAAGTACGTAGAATTTTTTTTTATATTGTATAGTTCATTTGTTATTAACAATTATCTGACAATTTTTAGGCAAATTTTTAAAAAGTGAAAAGTGTAAAAAATCGTCAGATAATTGTTAATAACAAATGAACTATGCAATATGAAAAAAATCCTACGTACTTCCATAGACAATGTTTGTTTCAAGATACATTCAACATTTCAAGTGAATCGGTTGAAAATTGTCTGAGTTATGTTTCCAGCCAACTCAAAAAATGCAGTTTTGAGATAAACGCTGCACAGCCACCATTTTGAAATTATTCGCTTAAAAAAAATTGTATACAGTCACTCATAGGTATGATAAACACGCTTTTTTTGTAATCTCGATTTATTTTGTAGGTTTTTTGAGAAAAAATTCCCAAAAAGCCTATTTTTCGGCCTTTAGAGTGGCCTAACCCCTTAAAGCAGCCTCACCATATGCTTCTACAAGCGATCGATGTGCCTCAGCTCCAGATTTCTCCAAATTAAGAAAGTAAATCTAAAGTTCCGGAAACGACGCTTATTCAGCTCAAAACTCGACATTTTCGCACGAAAAAGTTATGTGATGCCGCTACAAAATCGCTAATATTTCAAGGTTATGGTTTTGCCAGATGTCCAACCTTACGATATGACGTTTAACATCTGACAATTCCAACCATGACCTCCTGATGGGGCCATATTTTGTCAGGCAGAGACTTATTTGTACTCCCAATATATCGGCTGTACAGTAATTTACCCGATAGTTATGGTTCCCTCGCTGGAATCTTGACCCTCGAGTTGCATTTCCTCGCCATTGGTGGTTGCGTAGACGACTTGATGCTGCTGTGTTTGCTCGACAGCGCGTTGTTGCTCCTTGGGGCTGTTCGCCTCAGAAATGCTAATGTAGTGGGACTGGTGATGCTGATGATGACGATTGTCCTGGTATCGATGTGCCTGTTCCTGTGCCTGCTCCGACTGCTGCTGATCCTGCTGTTGTCGCTGAGAATCCTCTTGCTGTTGTTCTTGCTCCTGTTGCAGGGATTGCTGTTGGTGTTGCTTTTGCTGATGTTGTTGTTGTTGCGGCTGATGTATCACTGGTGGCAACAACTTGATATTGTTGTTATTGTGCGCCGGTTCCTTTGTCGCGGGTGGACTAGGCTCTGGTGATTCGGGCTCGGCATCGGCAATAGTTTCCGTGATGTGTCCCGTTGTCGTTATGGTCCTGACGTGTCTCCGTGTCGTTATTACGCTCTGAGGACTACCACCCGCCTGTTCCTCGGCCGTGCGCGGCACTTGAGGTGAACTGTCCCCAGGGCGACGACCCTCCCACTCCATCTTGATTTCCTGCTTGGAGAGACTCTCCTTCATTGCCTCCTGGAACATGAAAATCTGAGCATGCGGTCGTTTTCGAAGTTGTTTATTCTTCGTTGGATTTTCGATCGAGCGATCGATTCGAACTTTTTAACTTGCAAGGAACATCCCTCAGGTGACACGCATCGAATTTGTTGAAATTTGGATATGTTATAAAGCACCGAAAAGTAAACGTATTTTTTTTTTGATCGGCGAAAAAACGGTTTTAAGGGGTGAAACCACCTCTCGAAAAAAGGCATCTCTGGGGGTGATATAGCAGTGTCACACACAAGGACTCCACCGATTTTAATGAAACAAAAACGAAAATTCTTCTAATCCGAAGCAACGAACAATCCACTATAGTGACACTGCAAAAAAATTAAGGGGTGAACCACCCCTATATTTGCCTTTTCAAGGGGTGGTTTCACCCCTTGAAACCGTTTTTCCGCCGATAAAAAATACGTATCGCTTACTTTTCGGTGCCTTATAACGTATCCAAAGGCCATAGCCGGGTAAGTAGGGAAAAATTGCCTCCGCATTTTTTCCAGCGAAATTTGGAGTATATTCTGAGGTGTAAAAAAAAATTTCTGAAAATTTCATCCCCGTCAACGCAATGGTTTTAGAAAAATGAATTTTTTTAAAATATCGAATAAAAAAGAAAAATTCCGGAAACGGTACAGTGGATCGATTTGATTTTTTTGGTACTTGTTCCGATCAAACGTGTTATGAAATAAAATTATAGAACATCTTGCGAATGATTAAGGTTTGAAAGAAAATAATGTTCCTTGTTTTATTATTTTTTACTTTAATCCACTTGGGGTACGAGAGCGAAAATTTTTTCATATAATCTTTGGGCACCTTATTAGATTATATAATTTTTTCAAAATGATTGGTTTGGTACGCCACAGTGAACAAAAAAGAAACGCACATTATGTGCGTTTCTTTTATATATATTTATATATATTTTAGTGATATAGGTATATAACTACAATATATCAATAAAGTCTGATATGTGACTAAATGATCGGCTTGGTACACCACAGTGAAAAAAAAAGAAACAGACTTTATTGATATATTTTAGTTATATAGACATATAACTAAAATATATCAATAAAGTCTGTTTCTTTTTTTTTTTTTCACTGTGGCGTACCAAACCGATCATTTTGAAAAAATTAAATAATCTAATAAGGTGCCCAAAGATTATATGAAAAAAATTTCGTTATTGTACCCCAAGTGGATTATAGTAAAAAAAAATAAAACAAGGAACATTATTTTTTTAACCTTAATCTTTCGCAAGATAATAATTTTATTTCGTAATACGTTTGATCGTAACAAGTACCAAAAAAAATCGAATCGATCCACTTAAGCGTTTCCGGAATTTTTTTGTTGTTGTGTTATTTTTTTAAATTCATTTTTCTAAAACCATTGCGTTAACGGGGATGAAATGTTCAGAAAATTTGTTTTTTTTATACCTCAGAATATACTCCAAATTTCGCTGGAGAAAATGCGGGGGCGATTTTTCCCTACTTACCCGGCTATGGCCTTTCAACAAAAACGAAGGGTGCCACCTGAGGGATGTTCCTTGTCAGGGTAATAAGAACCTATCAATCTGCTGTAATTGCGATAACTTTGATATGCATTGATCGGATAACTGGGATCGCGTTTGGTAAATATTCTTTGATTCGTAACGGAGGGCGGTGTCCCTGTCGGTCGTTACTGAAGTTTTGTAATTCGTGACCGAAGCCCACACGGACGATCAACGAGACGCGATAGAAATTTGGGCAAGTGGAACAGGAACAAAGATAGGATTTCTATTTCGATATTGCGATACGTATCGCTCGTTGTCTAACGATGAAGCAGATCCGGCACTGACACGCGTGGATCAGTCATCGGTAGGCTTCAGAGGATTTTATTTTTCTGGATAAGAAACAGGTATGTCTTGCGAATTGGTGTCTAGGTCAGCACTTTGGCGGAGGCGAGAGAACACGCCCTCGCCTCACTTTAGCCACATCCACGATATGTGCGTGAAAGACTTTTGCTTTTCGTCGCTCGCACGATGACGTTAACGGGTTACCCCCACTTGCGATTTTGAAAAAATCGATTTTTTTTATTGCATTTTTTTGAAGTATAAGTATCTGAGAATATGTCCTGAAAATGTTTCAAGTCGATCCGAACAAAATTGACTGAGATATGAGCGTTGAAAGAGAAGAATCCGTTGTGTAAACAACCGGCTAGTGAAACTTTAAACGCGTTTTTCTCAAAATGGCATTGCTGAAGTCGGTGACCAAGATTACTCGAACACTAATGAACCGATCTTCTTGAAATTTTGCAGGCTTATTTAATACATAAAAATGTAGTCTTTAATCGTTCGATTTTTTTTTTCGAAAAAAAATGGCCGTTTTTCTTCGTTAAAATCGAACCATTAACTTTGACTGTCCGCCATTTTGTGAAAAATGAATATTTTTTAAAATCCTTCGATTAAAGACTAGTTTATAATTATATTTGACTAAATCCATCCGCATTTTTTTTTCCGATGATCCACTTCGCCGCAATGTTGGTCACCGCAAACCGTGTATATAAAAACATTATTTCATTGACGGCCATTTGCCACTAAACAATGTAATATCTTTCAATAAAAAAATTACTGAAAGTTCTTCAAGATGTGTTCTTTAAGATGGTATATTGATGGATTAAAAACGTTTTGTAGTTTTCTTTAAAAAATGAAAAAGGCCTTTTTTGTGCTACAAGTGGGGGTACCCCGTTAACGGGACTATGGTTGATTTCGTACAACGAAGGACAACCAGGTGACTACGTTCATAATCGGAGAGTGACTAAAGCCGAAAAGTCGCCAAAAATTCAGCGAATTCAATGATTTTAGTAACTGCTGATAAGACTACGATCATTGTATTGATCAATTGCTTGAACCCTTTATAAATAACGAAATTCACAAAAATCTTTCAGTATCCATGATTTCATAAGCCGTGCTCTATAAAATGTTCGTCACGTTGGTCGGTCTGTGTACCATCATTCAACGAGGCATTGTTTCGCGCATACGTTTATTTCGTTCAACAAATGGTCCTACGTTTCTTTGAAATTCTTCACTACTTCCGGCATTTCTCGAGAAGATTTTGAGAAGGAGAAAAAAAGCCCGAAAGATCGTGATGATTCTGGGCAAGAGGCACGCGACTCGAGCACACAAACGCGAGGCGAGAGTCGTCGGCCTTCTTGTGTCCACTGGCTATAAACGCCGCGACAACGAGAAGACACACCTCGTTCGTCTCTCGAGGAAGAATGAAAAAAAAGAGAGAGAGAGAGACGAAAAAAAAAGGAATGATTGTTTGCCGAGCGAGCGTCACTTCCGCTCGGCAATGTCAAGTTTCGACTTCCGGCGAGTCGGTGGTTGAAGCGCGGGGCAAACGCGTTCACGAGCTCGACATTACCTAAATAAAGGCTATTTCTTTCGTCTCCTTTTTTTTCTTCATTCCTTCATCCCGCCGAATCTCTTTCCTCGAATCTTCAGGTATTCTCTTGATGAACCGCTTTGAACAATTATAATGCTCGGTAAAGTGCAGTAAAGAGTAGGAAGAATTATTTTTTTTTAATTCCTCGTGTATTTCAGTAATTAAATTGTTTTCATTTTTATCGGATAACATCGATGATTTTTCTCAAGACAGTATTTTGCAGAATTGCAGCCTTTTTTCAGGAAAGAACAAGGACTTTGTGCCAGAAGACAGTTTTTACGTTGGCTTTGGCAATAAATAACGCTTTGCTACAACAATAAGCATGCAATGAAAAAATCGAACGATCGTTTGAGGTGCCGTGTTCAAAAGTTGCGTGCAATTTTCAGTCAGGAGTGTGATAAAAAAAAATGCATCGATGTTGCCCTACATCATCAATGTCGGATGATGACGTTGACGCGACGAATGAAAACAAAAAAGATAGAGCAAAACACAATAACGAATATTTATTAAAACCAAATATATGACCCCACATCGATATATCTTCGCACTGTCACACACGGACAAAAATACGGACTCAAATTCTAACACTGGTTGCCGGAATTCTAAAATTCAGTGCTAGAAAAGTATAGCAGTTTATAGCCAGTTTGGAATAAGAAAACATTTTATATAAAAATATCAAGTACCTAGAGTACTATTATAGGCACCTAAGCAGTCGTATAATCATCATATAGATGAAAACCAACTTGAGCAACATTACAATCAACTTTAACAACATTACAATGAACTTAAACAACAAATTTAAGCAACAATCTAAAAAAAGATTAAAAAGAATTATTCTGTGTCCTTGCACACTATACATTTATAAGCAGGATTGGCGCTTTGTTAAAATAGCTCCAAAAACTGTCAAAGTTGCCCTTAATGTCAATTTAACCCCGTTTTACGGTACTCATTGTCGAATACTTCGAAGGAGAACTATTCCAGAGAGTCTTGATAAATTGTTACGTCAACTAAATATACACACGGAGAAAAATACGGCCTCAAACTCTAACACTGGTTGCCAAAATTCCAATATTCCGTGCTAGAAAAGTATAGCAGTTTATTGCCAGTTCGGAATTCTAAGACTTGTTATAGAAGTGTAAAAATGATTCTCACATCGTATAGTAAAAATGATACGTGCATATTACATTTGAAACTATTCTCGCATAGGCGCGAGTCCTATATGCTGTATAGTAAAAATAACGCGTGCCTATTACAATTGAAACTATTCTCGCATAGGTTCGGTGTATAGCGAAAAATGGTATGAAATTATTATCAAAATGTGACTCTTTATACCATACTTTTTGTAAAATACCAACCTTCATTACACGCTATATTTTCGTATGGATTTTACTATACGTATAGCATGAATTTTCGTGTATGTATAGATTTCACTATACGCATAGCATAAATCTTCGGCGTATAGCAAAAAATATTACGAAGTTATTAGTAAAATGTGACTCTCTATACCGTACTTTTTGTAGAGTACTGGAAACTAATTGTTCCAATCACGTGGGTAAAATATTTTTCGAATACTACAAAAAGTCACAATATGCCTTGTATATAAATAAAATGTATTATTTGTATCAGTTTACGTGCCATATCGTAGGTTAAAATTTAAATTTCTTCGTTATTACTATTCCATCATTACAATTTTTATCTTCCATTCAATACTTTTCGATATTCAATGATATTTTTTTTAGAAGCATAGCATTCATTCTAAACTTCGAGGCCCCTGTTTTCTCCGTGCATATATCCGAGTTGATAATTGAACTGTTAGCTCGTTAATTACCTCCATAGCTGCGTGCCTCATTTAGACGTATATGAGCGGTTGTTCTTATCCTCAAGATCCTTCGGCGGGTTCGAAAACGAGTTCTCAACGAAATACTTCAACAATCGATCTCGCAGCGTCGAAAATGTTGATTGCAGACAAAATAAAAGGCTTTCGTAGTAAATCTCACAAGCGATTCACCCTACGACCATCAGCAGCCCGCACAGCGCGGAGTGTTGACAGTATAATAAAAAAACGACAACAAGATTGTCGAACCACACGTCGTTTCACTCGCGAATTGTCAAAATAGGTTTTTTTGTTCATTTAGAAAAAAAATACGAGTACGAGCGCGGACGTGCTCGGGGGAAGAGTGAAATCGAAAATTTGGTTCTCGATCTTCTTCGACGCAACGATGCAACGTGACTGATGAATGCACTCGCGAGAAAGAGAGGAAGAGCGCGGGAAAGAGAGACGAATCACGCGCGTTCTCCTCTCAATGACTGGCTTCTCGGCAAGCCGCAAATAATAAAACGTTTAAACAGTACATATGTATACATAGACACATACATATACATATATGTATATACGTGCGGGCTGCAACGCCCAAGTGCAGCAAGGAGGTGGAAAGTGCAACGTGAAATGTTCGTATCCGAAGACTTCCTTTTCCTCAACAGCCCAAACAATTCACTAGGCAAATAATTACAACCACACGATACCAATCGACGCTTGATTTTCGTTATTTTTTTTTATGGAAAAAATGGCGGGAAACCCGATGAAAAATTGATTCGAAAGTGATCTCGTTTTGAGCGATAAACGAGAGATATAATTCGACGCGTAGATTGGTCCCTTGGTTTCCTCCCGCGGGTGTTCGCACGTATATAACTGTACGACCGAGAGAATAGTATAACGTGCCCGGAACAGTGAGGTGCGAGTGATTCTCAGGTCGAAAGAGCCGCGTACAAGAGCCCGACAACGATGAAACGTTTGCCGGTTGGACGACGCCCCCTCGTTCCTCATTGGTCAACTTTGCCCACGTTTCCTCGGTCATTCTCAGCTATGATAATTATAGAGAAGCCTTGCTATATAGTATATAGATATATTCCTGGACTGTGATCATCCCTACTCTGGTTCGTTTCTAGGGTAATATTCTATGCCACGGGAGAAACGCTTCGAGGGCTGGTTGCAGCGAAACTTTGGTTTTCCATGGACAAGTCACGAGAAAATTGCATCGGCATTGCAATCCATTTCATTTCACTGATCTATTGGGGCATCTCGTGAATAATGCGGTTTTTTAATACTTTTTTGTCGAAATTAATATAAACAAAATTAATTTTCTATCGAAAACTGATCTATTGGGGCATCTCATGAATAATGCGGTTTTTTAATACTTTTATTTTTCGAAATTAATATAAACAAAATTAATTTACTATGTAAAACTGATCTATTGGGGCATCTCATAATTAATGTGGTTTTTTTGAATGCTTTTATTTTTTGAAATTAATATATAAAAAGTTCTTTTTCAATCTAAAATGTTCATGTAGATTTAGATTTTTAATCTATAGGTTTAGATTTTCAATCATGTAGATCATATAGATTTAAATTTTCAATCAAAATTTATACCCGTCTTCATTTACTACAATGCTTTTCCATCTTTGTGGTAGACTTTCGAGGCCCTCTTCACGAGAAAATTGCATCGGCATTTTAATGCATTTCATGTCACTGATCTATTGGGGCATCTCGTAAATAATGCGGTTTTTTATCTTTTATTTTTCGATATTAGTATAAACAAAATTCCTTTTCAATCTAAAACTGATCCATTGGGGCATGTCATAATTAATGCGGTTTTTTCAATACTTTTATTTTTCGTAATTAATACAAACAAAATTCTTTTACAATCTAAAATTTTCATGTAGATTGAGATTTTCAATCTATAGATTTAGATTTTCAATCATATACATCATATAGATTTAGATTTTCAATCAAAATCTATACTCTCCTCCATTTTGTATAATGCTCTTCCATCTTTCTGGTAGACTTTCCAGCTTCTCTTTCCAAAATTCCAAAATGCAATTCCAAAAAGTGCATTATTCATGAAATGACCCTGCGCGTTAGTGATTTTCGAAAAATTAATTCGAGAACTAGTCTATCATTATACTTTTATAAACTACTGCTCTTTTATTTTTCAAAATTGAAATAAACAAAATGCTTTTTTTTGTTTTAAAAAATACGCAGTAAAAAATATTAAATAATAATATTTAAATAAAATTCTAGTCAATTTTCGACAATGCTCTTCCATTATTCTGGTAGACTTTCAAGCCCCTCTTCCAAAGTTCACTTGTCTGTGACGAAAAATGCAGTTGACGAAAGCGCATGATTTATGCGATGGCCCATTAGTTGCAAATCTCCCGTACGATTGCTACGTGAGGGTTACCGTAAATTGAGGTTACTTTAAACAGATTTGGAAGTTTTATGTACGTGACATTTTTTTAAATCCGACGTTGCAACTTTTTTAGCACCAATGGAACAATGTGTCCTTTGGCTATTAAATGTATAAGAAAGTCAAGCCCCCCACCTAGAATTTTGTATTTAAAAAAAGTGTCAAAGTAACCTCGAGTGGGTTTCTTTGACAGTGCATTCAAATGCGACTTATGTCAAAGATTAACGCTTACTTTGACATCATTTTGATAAAAACATTTAATATATTATGCATTATACATGGAATTCATTGAAAAGGCAACGATTTTTTTACAATCAAATTGTCATCTTTATTAAGAAAACATTTTATATAAAAATATCAAGTACCTAGAGTACTATTATAGGCACCTAATCAGTCTTATAATCATCATATAGATGAAAATCAACTTGAGCAACATTACAATCAACTTTAACAATAATATAAAGAAACTTAAACAACAAATTTAAGCAACAATCTAAAAAAAGTTTTAAAATAATTAATCTGTGTACTTGCAGACCATACATTCATAAGCAGGATTGGCGCTTTGTTAAAATATTCCCAAAAACTGTCAAAGTTGCCCTTAATGTCAATTTAACCCCGTTTTACGGTACTGATTGTCGAATAATTCGAACGAGAACTATTCCAGAGAGTCTTGATAAATTGTTTCGTCAACTAAATATACACACGGAGAAAAATACGGCCTCTAATTCTAACACTGGTTGCCAGAATTCTAATATTCAGTGCTAAAAAAGTATAGCAGTTTACTGCCAGTTCGGAATTCTAAGAATTGTTATAGAAGTGTAAAAATTATTCTCACACCGTATGGTAAAAATGATGCGTGCATATTACATTTGAAACTATTCTCGCATAGGCGCGAATCCTATATGCTGTATAGTAAAAATAATGCGTGCCTATTACATTTAAAACTATTCTCGCATAGGTTCGGTGTATAGCGAAAAATGGTATGAAATTATTATCAAAATGTGACTCTTTATACCATACTTTTTGTAAAATACCAACCTTCATTACACGGTATATTTTCATATGGATTTTACTATACGTATAGCACGAATCTTCGTGAATGTATCGATTTCACTATACCCATAGCATAAATCTTCGGCGTATGGCGAAAAATATTACGAAGTTATTAGCAAAATGTGACTCTTCATACCGTACTTTGTAGAATACTGGAAACTAATGGTTCCAATCACGTGGGCAAAATATTTTTCGAATACTACAAAAAATCACAATATGCCGAATAAAATTCTATATAAATTTGTATCAGTTTACGTGCCATATCGTAGGTTAAAATTTAAATTTCTTCATTATTACTATACCATAATTACAATTTTTATCTTCCATTCAATACTTTTTGATATGTAATGATATTTTTTTAGAAGCTTAGATTTAATTCCAAACTTCGAGGTCCCTGTTTTCTCCGTGCAGAATAATTGACAAATTCGCTCGAGATGTACCTCGAGAAGTCTACGACTCGAGCAGATTCACGGCATTCGCGATGAGCCGTGAGAGTAGCGAGTAAAATTGCGCCCATTCTCGTCGAATCTTCAATCGAAAAAAAGCCCACTACAAAACAAAAACGCGAGTCCAATAATACCAGAAACCAGAAATTTTGAATATTCAAACGTGCAGCTTTTAAAATAGTTACCATTTCATCCGACATAATTACCAATCGCTCCGAGTTGAAAATCAAACAAGCAACAAATTTCCAACCTACGGTAAAAAATGTCCTTCGTCCCGAACTTTTCCGAAAAAAATCCTCGCCCCGAGCACCGTCAGGATCGTCCCCAAAAATGAACGGAGGGTGCCAGTTAAAAACTGGATTTACTCACCCTCGCACACCCAGGTGAGCTGCGCGTTGAATACGTAAATATAAGTATCCGTGTATCGTTTTTTTTTTGGAAAAACTCCGCGGAGCTTCGTGATTGACAGTAGAAAAAAAACGTCGGGGTTGAGGGGGAGGCCTCGGACGAGAGTGTCGCATAGAGGGTGTAGAGAGTGGAGGGATCTTCTGTTTGTTCTACGATAAGGTTGCGAGGCGAGAGAACGAGCGTCAGACGAGGAGAGTTCGAGATAACGTTGCGATGTTAAGCGGCTGCCGTGTGTCCGTATAAAATACATACAACGAGTGAAGAAACGTCGAGCGGCCATGTTGCTCGATATATATGTATAAAAGTGCCGGGTTTCCCTGCCAAGACCGCCCGTGGTTTCACGCAATCGCCATTTTGTATCTCTGATATTACACTCATATACCATATATCTATACACGTCCGTCGATCCAACAATCCCCGAGGCTCTTACTCTCCCCCCGCCCTTCTCCTCGCGCACCCCCTGGCCCCGCCGCGTCTCGCTAAAATTTACACTTCTCGAGGGATGATGAGTCATCGTCGATCTATTGACCGCTCCCTGTGCCAAGTCTGGCAAACAAACATTTCCTCGGTGTACGCGTCATGGGCTTTGTGCGCGATCGAAGGATTTTCCATTTGTAAACGAAAACTAAAGTTCCGTCGCAGGCCAAAAAAAAAAAGAAAAACACGTGACGGTACTCTGATTCACCGGCAAATCGCCACCCTCGGACTCGTCATTACTCGAACGATGACACTCTGCGTAGGTACAGAGCAGAGATGGGCAAAAAGTAATTCATTTGACAATTACAATTACTACTGTAATTGATGATTGAATTAGTTTGTAACGGATTACCGAAGCAACTAGTTACCACAAATACCAAGGGTAATTAATTACTGTGTAATTTAATTGAAGGCTAATCTGATACGGATCAATCGATCATGTATCTTCTCACTTTGGACGCTAAAAACAGGCCGTGTTCATGCATTTTTTTTTTGATAGGTTTATATTTTAGATATTGATATAGAAGTTATTACACTTAATAAATACACTTTCGAAATACATGAACATTTTTTAAAATGTATTTATGTAACTGAAACACACTTTAGATGCGTTTTTCTCGAAACAACGTTTTTCGACGGCTTGTTGATAAAATCTGAGAATTTACTGAACCGTTCCGTATGCAATTTTAACCACATATTCTCAATAGCTATAGCTAATAGCTATAGCTATAAGGATTTTTGAAATTTCGTTATTTACTTTTTTTTGCCAAAAACGGTGAAAAAAAACACGTTTTTTCGAAACTTGTCCGCCATTTTGTTATTTTTGCATATATGAAAAATCGTATGATATGCGCTATAGCCATTAACATTCGGAATCTAAAACCGTTTGATGTTTTGAGATGATCCATCTCCGAGATTTCATCAACAGCAGAGACCTACAATTTTTTAGGACATTTTTCAAACTACCATTTTCGTCTTAAAATAGTGACTTAAATAAATAATTTTTTAAATGTATTTCGAAAGTGTATTTATTAAGGGGTTAGGCTACAGTAGCGGGTATAAAATCATATGCGAATTTAACAATTTTTTTTCGGGTGACAAAGTGATTCACTCATAAAATTAATTACACATCTATTTAGTATGACTATCAAGCTGTTAGAAAAAATATATATATATTTTTTTTTCGATGTACAAAATGGCTGACTTGTTGAAACTTCTCGAAACAGCTTTTTTCCAATTGACGTGACAAATACCTTCAACAATTTTCACTCGATTTACTTCACATTTAAAAGTTATGTTCCTAATTGCATTTCGCAAAGTACGTACGGAATTTCTGATTAATCGAAAAGTTTTCATTTCACGAGCAGTTATAACGAAATGTTTCACTGAAAATTCATTTCTTAACTTCAAATATCTACAACTTTTGAATAAAACAATATCTTTTAAATTCCGTACGTACTTCTCTAGGTATTCTAATGTAGATTGACGAGAATTTTTGTTTTTTGTTCTAGGTAATAAATTGTGGAAGCTAAATGTCACGCCGCGGAGTTCTTAAAAAATATAACAAAAGAAAATATTAGTAGTCGGCCATTTTGTACATCGAAAAAAAAAAATATTTTTTTAACAGCTTTATATTCGTAGTAAATGTGTAATTAATTTTATGAGTGAATCACTTTTTCATACGAAAGAAAGTTGTTAAATTCGCACATGGTTTTATACCCGTTATTGTGGTCTAACCCCTTAAGAAAACATTTTACATAAAATATAAAGTACCTAGGGTACTATTATAGGCGCTTAATCAGTCTTATAATTATCATCGATATCATAATCAACTTTAGCAACATTATAATAACATTATATATATATATAACATTATACGTATATTTTCTAACAGCATCATATTCGTACTGAATAGATGTGTAATTAATTTTATGAATGAATCACTTTTTCATACGAAAAAAATTGTTAAATTCGCACATGTTTTTATACCCGTTACTGTGGCCTAACCCCTTAAGTGTAAGAACTTTTATTTTAATATCTGAAATACAAACCTACCAAAAAA
Source organism: Ophion obscuratus (assembly GCA_964007375.1). NCBI lineage: Eukaryota > Metazoa > Arthropoda > Insecta > Hymenoptera > Ichneumonidae > Ophion > Ophion obscuratus. The sequence continues at coordinate 26,824,247 of OZ023319.1, forward strand.
CAATCATGAAAATAGCCTTTTTTAGCGTCTAAAGTGAGAAGACCCCTTAATTCAAATAGGGTAATTGTGCGTGTTACAAAAATCAGATTTACAATTCTTGCAATTCACGAGAGCGAGTGGACCTTACCCGTGGTAATTGGTGTAATTAAGTTATGATGATATTTTCTTCTATATTATGCCTTAAATAACAACGCAGATTTCAAAGTATTTGAATACATTCTAATCAGATTACTTTGTAATTAAATACATTATCACAGATTACATAATATGTACTGAGTGATTTAATGACACTATAATGAAATTCAATTCAATGATATTACTCTGTAATTGAATTACTTTGTAACCAGGTTAATAATCAAATTACAATGTAATTTAGTTATGACCATCACTGGTACAGATATCTTGATGCAAGAATTCTTGTACTTACCGGTGCCGAGTCGCGGCCGTACGTTTCATTTGTTTTTCAACCAAAACTACTCATTTTTTGCAAAGTCGGAGTTGTGCGCTGAACGGTACGAGAATTTGTGATTTCGCGGGCAAGATGGCTAGCGTTGAGTCATTTTATGCAATAACGGTGGAATCTTTGTGAGAATATGGGGATGATTTGCCATTGCTTATAGCCGTAGGTAGCGATTTAATCTTTTTGCACATTTAAAATCGACGGATTTGAAAATTGCGCGAGTATCTAAGCTTACGGTTAACGCGGCCGGCCAGAATCAAAAGATCTCGATTCTTTGATATTGATTTATAATTGTCCATTTCTAATAATATTAACGTACGGTAATTTTGATGATATATTTATATATATTGTAGAAATTAGATTTGATTGACTTAAAATTTTGAGTATTTAATATTTTGAGATTCTTTAAAGAAGTACGTGACTTTTACGATTCAAAAACAATTCTCATTTTTATAAACAAATTGAAAACGATTTTTGAGTGGAAGAAAAACATTTATTTAAAATGATGCTATTTTAAATAAATATAAGAAAAAACCACATTTTTTTATAATTGTGTACACTTCTCTAGTGAAACTAGGGAAAATTACATTTTTTGTAGGTGCCAGTACATAAAAGTTCTGCGTCCTCCCGCAGAATACCTAAAAAAGCTCTAACTTGATTATGTAACTCCTTAGCTACATGCTAACCAGCATTTTTTAAAATCTTTTTTGCATATGTCAACACATGTAGAATGAACCCTCCAAACCTCATCATAATGACTTTTTTAGTGTTCTCAAAAAAAAAGTTGAAAAAGGTCTCATTTTAGGGTGAGCCACATAGAGATCCGTGGCGCCACGGCAGTTAGGTTAAGGGGAGGGTAGGGGTTTGCACTTTTGAGAAATCGATTTTTTGCCTTTTGTTATAGTTAAACATTTCAAGAATACAATCCCAAAATTTCAAGTCAATCAGAGCAAAACTCTCGAAGTTATTGACTATTTAGTTCCGCTCGTCTAACACTGTAGCTCCGACTTCTCTAAACTTCAAACGCGTTTGTCTCGACCCCACTTTTTCAAAGTCCGTGTTCACTGCCATTTGAAAAATACATGACCGATTTATTTCAAACTTGGTACACACTTTCTACATATAAAATACCTCCTCCCAACGGTTAGTTTGAGATTTTTTTTACATTGAGGGGGTTTTCCACCCCCAAAATGGCGGGATTTTTCGTGAAAAATAGCACTTTCCACTTTACATGACCACCAAAAATTTAGAAATGAAAAAAAAATTATCGAAGACCGTTGGGGGGAGGATTTGATGATACTTTGACTAAATTTTAATGGTATTTGATTTCAGATAATTTCTAGCTGAGATACAGTGAACACCGCAAATCGTGTTTTTCCAAAGGAGTTCTTGGAAAAGCTTTGTCGCCGTCTTGTTTGTGGATATTTTCGCGTACAAATTTCACAGAATGTTCTTGAAATGACACTTAACAATGTACAAAAGGTTTCGATAAATTTACTCTATCCATATGGATGGAAAAAAATCGCAAAAAAGTGCTTTTTTTCACGCTGAAACCCTCTCCTTAAATTAGTGAAGTGCGGGTAGGGAATGAATGAAAAAGATTTAATTGGCAATGTAAAAACCCGCAAGAGTATGCGTTAGAACTCAGGAAAGAAAATAAAAATAAAATATAATTATGTAAATATAATATACTTACAATTGTATTATATTTATATATATATATATTACATATAAATATAGTGTATTTATAATTATATCACATTTATACTATTTCATAATTAATAAAAGCGGGAAATCATTTAATTCTTTTTGAGACAATTAATTCCACCGGGATTCCCCTTTATTTTTACTCCGCACATCTTGTCCAGAACGTTTCTCCGGAGCCATCAACCGCACAATAAAAGACGCCCTATTTGAGTAACCCCAATCCTCGCAGGTAAAGGAACACCTCGTGATAAAGCGTGCTATCGTGAAACAAATCTTACGGAGTTCGGTGAACCTTTTTATGCTTTTATCAAAAGGAGGAAGCAGGCGAACGGCGCGCGCCTGGGATTATAAGCGTGTGGAACTGATAATCTTTCGCTCGATTTTTTTTGCTCGATCCTTGAATACCCTTGCACCGTTATTCAATCATTTATACGCTAGTTCCCGATCGCCCTGCGTTAATTCGCGAAAAGAATGAGTAACCTAAACATCGACATTTTCGCAAAAAACGTTTCGAAACAGATACCGCTAAATGGGGTTACTTTGAACAGGTTTTGGAAGTTTTTTGCAGATAACGTTTTTTAACATCCTAAATTCTAACTTTTTTGCTCCAATCGAGCAATGTGTCCTTTGGCTGTCAAATGTATAAAAATGTCAAGCCCCACCGGCCCCTTAGAATTTTATATTTAAAAAAAAGTGTCAAAGTAAACTCGAGTGTGGGTTTCTTTGAGAAGGCATTGAAATGCAACTTATGTCAAAGATTAAAAGTCACTTTAACATCAATTTGGTGTAAAAAATTAAAATTTTATGCATTATACGTGGAATTAAATGAAAGACAACAATTTATACAATAAAATTGTCATCTTTATTGAGGGGTAAGGCCACAGTAGAATTTTCAAAAAATCGATTTTTTTCTCTCGCCAAAACGGTGCTTTATCATCATAACAATAAGTTACTATTCGATTTATAGCAAGAATATTTTTTTCACCGACTTTGAGCGTATAACGTGAACCCACCTCTGGCACGGCCATAAAGTACCTAAAACTTTAAACGCGTTTTTTCTCGAAACAGCATTTTTCCAATTGGTGTGACAAATAACTTCAACAATTTTCATTGGTGTGACAAATAACTTCAGCAAATTTTCACTCGATTTACTTCAAAATTATAGGTTTTGTTCCTAATTCCATTTCGCAGAGAAGTACGTACGGAATTTCTGATTAATCGAAAACTTTTTATTTTATAAGCAGTTTTATACGAAATTTGTCACTGAAAATTCATTAAAATACCTACAACTCAATTCAAATACCCACAACTTTTGAATAAAACAATATTTTTTTAATTCCCTACTGACTTCTCTAGGTAATCTAATGTAAATTGACGACAACTTTTTTTTTGTTCTCGGTCAAAAATTGTGGATGCTTAATGTCGCGCGGCGGAGCGCCTAACAAAAATATATCAAAAGAAAATATTAGTATTCGGCCATTTTGTACATCGAAAAGAATATATATATATATTTTTTCTAAGAGCTTGATATTCATACTAAATAGAGGTGTAATTAATTTTTGAGTGAATCACTTTTTCATACGAAAAAAATTGTTAAATTCGTACATGGCTTTATACCCGTTACTGTGGTCTAACCCCTTAAGGAAACATTTTACATACAAATATAAAGTACCTAGGGTACTATTATAGGCGCTTAATCAGTCTTATAATTATCATTGATATTAACATCAATTTTAGCAACATTATAACTAACTTGAATAACAAATGTGAGCAAGAATAGAAAAAAAAGTGAAAACGAATTAATCTGTGCCCTTCTACATCACACATTCATTGGCAGGATTGGCGCTTTGTTAAAGTAGCCCCAAAAACTGTCAAAGTTCCCCTTAATGTCAATTTAACCCCGTTTTACGGTAGTGATTGTCGAAAAATTCGAACGAGAACTATTCTTGGGAGTCTCGATAAATTGTTTCGTCGACTAAATATACAGAGTAATTGATAGATTCGCTCGAGATGTACCTCAAGAAGTCTACGACTCGAGCAGAGTCACGGCATTCGCGATGAGCCGGGAACTAGCGGGTAAAATTGCGCTCATTCTCGCCGAAGCTTCAATCGAAAAAAAGCACACGACAAAACACAAATGCAAGTCCAAAAATACCATAATTCTAAGAATCCTCGCTTTTGAATATTGTAACGTACAACTTTTGATATATTTTGATATATTTTGATATATTTTGATATAGTTTGATATATTTTGATATAGTTTGATATAGTTTGATATATTTTGATATATTTTTACCCCGTAATTTGATATATTTTTTAAGGGTTTAAGATTAAGGGTTACTTTGACATCATTTTGATTAAAAAAATGTAATATTTTACGCATTGTACATGGAATTCAATGAAAAACAACGATTCTTCACAATCAAATTGTCATCTTTATTAAGGAAACATTTTACATAAAAATATCAAGTACCTAGGGTACTGTCATGGGCACGTAATCAGTCCTATAATTATCATTGACATCAAAATCAATTCGAGCAACATTACAATCAACTTTAGCAACATTTCAATAAACTTGAACAACAAATTTGCGCAACAATAGAAAAAACACACATTTTATTTTGGCGCTCTGTCAACGTAACCTCAAAAACTGTCAAAGTTAACCTTAATGTCAATTTAACCCCGTTTTACGGTAGTCCATAACGAACCAGTGGAACATCGTAAATTCCGCACCAAGCGAATGGATCAGTTGAATCTGGTACCTGTTATCAAAAGTTCAGGTCAACGTCTTCAGGAAGTTATGGAAGGTACCTCGTAGGGTTACGTCCACACTCGTCGTTATGGCTTTGTATCAGAAAAAATGATGCAGGAGTCTCACGGAGAGACCCGAGATACGAGACCTGATACGGTCTCTCCTCACTCTCTCAAAAAAGTCCGTATACCTGTATGTAATCGCGCATATATATATATATATATATATATATATATATATATGCGTCCACATGGAATATAGAGCTTCGGAAAGAGGCTCGCAACGATAGGTCGTGAGCCACAAAGCGTTGTCAAAATAAACGGCACTATCGCAATTTATCTCGTTTCCCATGATAATAAGAGATAAAACTGCATCATTACATTAGCTAGTATCAGCTAAAATGATAATTTCAGTCGACGGAACGGCCAGGAACGCGTAGGGCTGAGCCACTCTTCCTGTCCGATTCGCATTTGTCATTCGCGCGAGCTGTCGTGTCGCTACGAATACAGCCACTCTTCGTTACATCCGTGTTCCGTTTGGCTCGTAAACACGCCAGAAGTGATAATTTTGCGACGAATCAGCCGTTTTCACCCGTACGGATCATCCCCCATTACGCGTTTTGCTTCTTCCATATAGTGATGCTGAGGCATACTCCGCAAAGTGTGCCCCAAAGATCCTGTGATCAGCTTCAAATACCATGGATCGTAAACGGATAGGATTTTGATGGTGCATGATTGTTCGGAGTGTTCGTTTAGGTCAAGGTTTGATTGGAGGTTGCCAATGTTAAAATGGACTAGGAGGCAATTATTTTTCGCCGCCTCGGCAAGGAATGGTTTTTACGTATTCTTGAGGTGTTACATCTATGTGGCTCACCGAAAAGTGGAATCTTTTTGGGAATCTTTTTTGAGATTACTGAAAAAGCAGTCAAAATGAGGGTTGGAGGGTTCATACGACGGATGTGATGTCGTATACATAGAAAAATGTGTTTATGATAAATAAAATGGCGGCTCAGTCGTGGTCACACAAAAAGCGTTTTAAGGCGCTCTGCAAGAGGACGCGGAACTTTTATGGATTAGCATCTAGAAGAGAAAAAATGTCATTGGGCTTTTTGGAGAAGTGGTCAAAATGAGGGTTGGAGGATTCATACGACGGATGTGATGTCGTATACATAGAAAAATGTGTTTATGATAAATAAAATGGCGGCTCAGTCGTGGTCACACAAAAAGTCGTTTTAAGGCGCTCTGCAAGAGGACGCGGAACTTTTATGGATTAGCATCTAGAAGAGAAAAAATGTCATTGGGCTTTTTGGAGAAGTGGACACGATTAGGAAAAATATGGATTTGTAGCTAAATGAAATTGAAATGGAAAATGGGATTCGCTTCGGGAATTCTTCCCTCTCCTTCAACTTACGGAGACTTTGGGAATATTCAAAAATGGTGGAAACGAGATTTAAGGTATTTTTAAAACGAATCCGAATTTCGAGTTAATTAAAAACGTTAATATATTTCGAAACCAAATGAAATTGAATTTTCAAAAATCTTTTAAGGAGCTGCGGAAGCATTTAAACCGAGTTTTAAGAACTTAGGCCACAGTGACGAGTATAAAATCATGTGCGAATTTAACAATTTGTTTACGTATGAAAAAGTGATTCACTCATAAAATTAATGACACATCTATTTAGTATGAATATCACGCTGTTAGAATTTTTTTTTTTCGATGTACAAAATGGCCGACTACTCGAAACTGCTCGAAACAGCTTTTTTCCAATTGGCGTGACAAATAACTTCAACAATTTTCACTTGATTTGCTTTAAATTTAAAAGTTATGTTCCTAATTGCATTTCGCAGAGAAGTACGTACAGGATTTCTGATTAATGGAAAACTTTTCAATTCATGAGCAGTTTATCAGCAGTTATAACGAAATTTTTCACTGAAAATTCATTTATTAAGTTCAAATATCAACAACTTTTTAATAAAACAATATTTTAAAAATTCCGTACGTACTTCTCTAGGTATTCTAATGTAGATTGACAAGAATTTTTGTTTTTTGTTCTAGGTAACAAATTGTGGATAACAAAAGGATAACAAAAGAAAATATTAGTAGTCGGCCATTTTGTACATCGAAAAAGAAATTTATATATTTTCCAACAGCTTGATGTTTATACTAAATAGATGTGTAATTAATTTTATGAGTGAATCACTTTTTCATACGAAAAAAAGTTGTTAACTTCGCACATGATTTTATACCTGTTACTGTGGCCTAAGGCCTTAAGACATTTTAAGAAGAAGTAAGGATTTTCAAAAAATAGCGAAAAAAAATACTCTTTTTCTCTGCAAAGTCGGTCTTAATTTGTTTGTCAAACGAGAATTATTGATCGGCCCCAAAATTCGTCCGTGCTTCTTCAGAGAATCCACCTGAGAAGCTCCAGTTACAATTCCAAGTTAATTGGATAAAAACTGCCCGAATTGTGCCCCTCCTCCGTTTTGAAAAAGTGATTTCGAGAATCACATATTGAAAGTTTTAAAACTGATTTAGGGGCTATCGTCCATACAACGAAATTGAAGCTCTCGTTTAAATTCTGCATATACCCATGGAGGCATTTTGATAGTAGGTCTTCAGTTGTTATGTCGTTGTCTATTTTTTGTACAACGACTGGACTAACCCACTCCAAATTGCTACTGTCACCGTCTAGGCTGTTCCGTGCGTTTCAAAGTGTTCGGAGACACTTCGGAAAATAAGCTCTAAAAATCTTTCTTTCAATTTCTCCCGTATAATTCCTTTCGTATATCACTGTTGGAATGATCATACACAATTTACGCCAATAAAAAAAAAGGTCAACATTTTTTCAGCTCAATTTTTTTCAGCCCTGATGAATCGAGGCTCAAACTCGTTTGCGTTACGTCGCCTTTTTGCTCCTCGCCTAAATCTCGTTTCTTCCACTTATGAGTATTCCCAATATTTCCGTAACTCAAATTTCTTCTATTTCCAATACGTTCCGTACACGTTCGAAAAAAATGCTCTCGTCTTTTGTCCACAAATCCGGCAATTAACAAATAGCGAGAACTGTTGAACAATATTTGTATTCGTCTGCATAAAAAAGCTTTTTTTCCGAAGAGGATTATTACGTTAATTACCAACGTTAATGACATCATCAAAAATATCTTCCAAAATTGACTTTATTTTCATATAAAAAAATGCAGAACATGTTCCGGAAAACTTACGGTCACCGCTATACAAAAATGCACTTGGAGGATTGGAATGATGCTTGCGGATGATAAGATCGTGTTTGCGATATTTTTCATCGACTATAGGAAAGTTTATTATTGCGTTTATTGAAGTTTCGCGTCATGGAGCTATTGAAGTCACGTAGAAATCGCGTTATTATTGCCGTGTGTGACAATTTGCGAAATATACGTCATCGCTGGAATTAAAACCCTCACGATCGTGTTCCTGTTCGCTGCGTGCGCGTCCTCCGCCATTTTATCGTCAAGAGACTCCCTTATCAGCGAGTCTGACAAAGCGCCAAACGTATTACCGGTGTTGATGTGTGTGTGTGTGTGTGTGTGTGTGTGTGTGTGTGTGTGTGTGTGCGCGCGCGCGCGCGCGCGTGTGTGTGCGTGTGTGTGTGCGTGTGTGTGTGCGTGTGTGTGCGTGTGCGTGCGTGCATGCATGCGTGCGTGTGTGTGTGTGTGTGTGTGTTCGTGCGTGTGTGTGCATGTATAAAGATATGAGAAACTGATCATCTCGAGTGGATCGCCTTATCGTGGGCACCGGAATCGAGCCAGTGTTTTGCGTGTTTTCTTTAACCTTTTTGTTTTAATTCTTTTTCAATTCGATTCTTTCTTTATTTTATTCTGTTTTTTTGTGTTGGTCGCGTTCGTTCAAAAGTCGCGATATAAAAAGGCACGGTGAATCGAAGGACGAAGAGTCATGCTTTTAATTGCGCAACAACTTCGATTCGCCTCGAGAAATTCACAGCCTAGATGAAAGGGAGATTTTTATCGTTAAAAATTACACGTGCCCCGAGTTCGCTTATCGATTTTTTCAAAGATCGATAGACGAGATAGCCTGGCGACAAAATTAAATTTTCCAATTATTTCTCCAACGTCTGCTTCATCTTATCGGCCAAGTTTCACTCGTACCGAATGTCCAGTATGGGGAAAAAAATATCATTTTAGAATACAATTAGCGTAGATAAATTTAATAAAAGAATCGATATAAGAAAAATTGTTTTGGCAACGCTTTTGAGGAATTTCACGTTGATCGTGGAGTGTTTGGAGAGTTGAGGCAATTCGAAGATATGTTTTGTTTAAATCACCAAGGCAGTATTGGTGTGTAGAATTTTGAGTACATTAAAAAAAAATATATTTTATTAGCCTACAGAGCTTACTGGATACCGTAAATTTCGGCCCGGAACAGTGAAATATTTTCGTTAATTATATTATTTTCAGCAGTCAAGTACGAGGGGAACTAAAAAATAAATAAATAAAAATAGAGACGAGTTTGAAAAAAAGTTCGTTTTTTCGACCACAATTTTCATCTGAAAAGTGATATACTTTTTACAATTTTCGATTAAATGAAAAAGCGCTCGTACTTGACTGTCAAAGCAATCTATGAAGCTACAGTTAAAATTTCAAGTCGATTGGACGAATATTGTTCAAGTTCTGCCGCCTTAATAGCGATGAATATTTGGTTTTAAAAAATCGTCGTTTTTTCATTTAATTTCATGTATAATTCGTAAAATATTACATTTAAAAAAAAATGATTCTAAAGTAACGCTCTATCTTTGACATAAGTTGCATTTCAATGCGCTGTCAAAGAAGCCCCAAACCCGAGGCTACTTTGACACTTTGAAAAATGTATATATCAAATTGTGAGGGGGTGGTGAGGCTTGACTTTCTTATGCATTTGATAGCCAAAGGACACATTGTTCTATTGAGGCGAGACAATTTGGAAGTAGGATGTTAAAAAAAAGTTATCTACAAAAAACTTCCAAAACGTGTTCAAAGTTTTACGGTACGTTTGTGAAACCCGTTCCAATGATATTCATAAAATTAGCCGAGTTGTAAAAATTATAAGGTGCGCTCGGGCAGTGCGGCCGAGGCACAGCAAATTCAAACGCATTCTTATCGAAACTATGCTTTTAAAATCAGAAGCCACGAAATCTCAATAACCAATTGGCCGACTACCCCATACATGAAAAAGGAGCAGGAAAGAAAATTTCTTACCCTGGCATGTGGGGTGTCATTGTTCAAAGCTCATTGAGTAAAGTGCAAATATATTTTTTTTCGTTTTTATCTTCAAAAATAGAGAGGGCTGTCAAAGTTGTCAGTTTTAGACCATTTTTGTTACGGGGTCTATCTCAAAAACTAAACTAGCTAGGAATTTGGAATTTCTGTATATTATGTACCATATACTGTATTTAAACAACAAATATTGTATATATATATGAATTTATTGTATACATAATAAAACGAATTTATACTGAAAATCTATAAAATTGTCATTATTTAAATATTTACAATACTAAAAGACTTTTTTTTCGGTGCCAGCCAAGAAAGAGAGATTGTCGTCACGGAAGAAGCGAGATTGCAAATTTAAAAAAGACTGTAGATCGTATATTTTATTTATTTTGGCAATATATTGGCCAATGGCTGGTATCGACTCCAAAAATAATTCATTTGGTATTGTAAATATTTAAAAAACAATAATTTTATATATTTTCATTATTAGCTCACAGCACGAGTATACGAAAGTTTCTTGAGCTATGATCACCTTATATGATTTCAGTTCAGTACTACCTAAGAACTAAGGCAGAAAAAAGCATTGCCTAATTAAATATCTCGTTAAAAAAAAGTTAATTGGTCTGAATCCGAGTCCGAATTCCAGGTGCTGAATCTGGTACCAAACATCACAACATTCATACAGATTAAGAATATGTTTGTTTTTTTTTCGAATTCATTCTACGTCCACAACACTGGCCGCCAATTAGAAGCATTTTTCGTGCACTGTTGTTAACAAACGTACAAAAGTACATGACAATAATATTTTTTTTTATTTACACCTCAGTAGACAGTTTTTCAACGTTGGTAGCAGAATTGAGACGAAATGATTTTTTTCTCCATATAACTCGTAAATGGTCGGAAAAAAAGGAAAAATTGACAATCAAAGTTCAGTAGCCGCCGTTTTGTTATTTATTTTTGTTGATTCTGGTACCAAACATCACAACACTCATACAGATTGAGAGTATGTTTGGTTTTTTTCGGATTCATACAATCTCCACAACAATGGCCGCCAATTGGGGGCAATTTTTTTGCACTGTTAGTAAACAAACGTGCAAAAAGACATCATAATCATTTATTATCTTCAATTTCTACATATTCTTGAAGGATCGATAAACATTTGTATTAATTTTTTAGTTATTCCATCCTTAGAATCACATTTCTGACAGCGCGCTAGCCAAAAATACTGTTTTAAGTAAATATGCACGCCATTTACCTGTAATTTATAAAAACGCCGGTGTCAAGAAGCGAATTAAATTCCTGCGTAGTCAATTTATACGTTTTGTGATCCCGATCCAGGATCACATCAGTAACGATAAAAATGATAAAGGATTAATAATTATCGCGGTAATATAATAACAATAACAATGATAATAATGATACATTTAAAAGGAAATATTGAAAACGATGCTTACAATGGAATCCAAAGGTTTTATTACTTGATTAAAAGTCACAGTCGGTACGCATCGAAAGAAAAAGAACACCTCTGCTGCGCCATGAAAATCATCACGACTCGTTCTCACTGTTTCTCGTGACTCAATTTTATTCTCTCCATATTTTCTCTCTCGTCTCTTACACACCTGCACGCAAGCACACGCATCTCCGCTCAGTTACCGATTCTCGAAAGGATTTTGTTGAGGACGTACAAGCCATACGCGCTTGTTAAACTTTTACAGCCCAATCATATTACTGAAAATTTACAACGAGGCCTTTCTCGCCTCGCTCGCGCGACAGCGATTAACAACGAAACGAAGCAAGTTTAGAGCAAACAAGAACACCCAAAGACTTCCTTCTTTCATTGTTTTATTATTTTTTCTTCGTCGAGTGGGTATATAGAGACGCGGTTATTGTACGAATGACGAGATGCGAGGATTTCGAAGAAACGTCGCAATGTAATAAAGTAACGAGCAAATATGGAAAATTTTAGATGAAAAAGGGACGACGAAAAATCTAGAGCTCTCAAATAACTGCCAATTGAACGTGTATTTTTCTCTCGAAATCACTATCTAGTTTTATTTCTCGAGAATATAAACAAAACCGCGATGATGATCTCTCAGCCACGTTGCTTTTGAAAATAATTATTAGGAGACCATGCGTGTTGGAAAAAAGTAATAATAATAATACAATAATAATAATAACAATAATAAGAGTAGACATATCGCTTAATCGTGCCGAAATTGTTGTAGGAATCCAATTGGATTCTCATGCTTGTCCCGATTTCCCGATAAGGATCCAATGGGTCATCGCATTGCATCCCCATACTAAAACGTCACTCTCCTACTTTGGATTCTAATGGGGATTCCCTGTTGGAATCCAATGTACGAATCCAATTTGAATCCTAAAGCGTTCCCACATTATCGAACAGAATCCGATACGATTCTTGATGGATTTCATCGCATTCTTTTCGTTGAATATTCTAAACAAAATATCTAGATATACAAAATAAGTGGATCTTAATAAAGTATAAATCTTATCTTTAAAAAAGACAAAATCGCTTTATTTTAAAAATTAATTTGAATCACATTACTGAAAATCCACCGTAATTATCTTTTGTTATTTATTTGATTGCACTTTGACATAATATCAACACACACGTATACGCTCGTGAAGCGTGCAGGTTATCTTTCCGATTTTTTTCCCGTGACTTTTCACATATTTTCAATTCGAGCCTGGTGAGAATTCTGAAACGGCGCTTATCGGGGAACAGTGCAGAATCCAATTGGATCCCAATGAGGACTCTATGTGCGATGTCCCAAAGAAATCCCTATATTTATATTGGTGAATCTTCCCGTGCAGAAAATTGTTGTAGGGATCTAATTGGATTCCCATATTTGTCCCTATTTCCAGATAGGGATCGAACGGGCCATCGCATTGGACGTTCGAAGGCCTAGGCACGAATGATTGTAGGTTTTGCTGGGGAGAAGGTGTCGTTTTGTGGTTGAGGTTCTTTATGGCTCACATGAGGAAATACCGAAACCCGTGCAGAAACTGTCGTAGGGATTCAATTGGATTCGCATATTTGACATCACTTCCTGATAGGGTTGCAACGAGTCATCGCATGGGGTGTTCAAAGGCCCAGGTACGAATTATTGTAGGTTTTGTTTTGTGATTGAGGTTTTTTATGGCCCACAAGAGGAAATACCGGAACCGGTGCAGAAACTCTCATAAGGATCCAATTAGATTCTCATACTTGACATCACTTCTTGATAGGGATCCAATGAGTCATCGCATTGGATTCTTATGCTAAAGCGTCACCTTCGTAAATTGGATTCTAATCGGAATTCCCCGATGGAATCCAATGTACGAATCCAATTGGAATCCCATTGGATTCCCACATAATCAAACAAAATTCGATACGATTCGTGATGGAGCCCATTGCATTCTATATGATGAATTTTCTAAACAAAATATAAAGATATACAAAAACAGTGGATCTAAAAAGTATAAAACTTATCTTCTAAAAGCATGAATCGCTTAAAAAAGTGCATCTTAGAAATCGCTTTGGATTCCATGACTGAAAATCCACTGTAATTATCGTTTGCATTGTGTTTTGTATCTTACTGTACTTTGACATAATATCACCACGCAGTTTTTTTCGTGACTTTACACATATTTCCGATTCAAACGTGGTAAGGGTTCTCAAACAGCATTCATTGGGGGACAGTGCAAAATCCAATTCGATCCCAATGAGGACTCCCTATGTGTGGGGTGCCTAACAAATCCCTATAGAGATACAGCTGCATATTGGGACTCTCCAACAAACTTATGCACGGGATCGCGAAATAATATTTTTTTGGTCATCCAACAAGTTCCGGCTGAGGATTAAAGAAAATCCCAAACGACGTCAGTCGGGAAACAGCGCGGAATCAACGTGGATTCAAATGTGGACTTTCTACGTGTGGCATCCCTATGAAATTCCTACAGGAATGTGGTAGAATCTGGGGACACCCCAACAAACTTCTGCATGCACTGTAAAAAATGATATGAAATTTACAATACATTTAAGATACAAAGAAATTGAATTTTACAAACTCAGTAGATGGAATTAAATTTGAAACACTTGTACCGTAAATTTAAAACAGGAATATGAAATTCTAACGGGGATATAGAATTTAATAGATGCAACATGGAATTTCAAAGACAAGTTTGTAAATTTGTTGGTAAATGTATTGCATTAACACGTATCTTCAATTGAAAATTACTACAGATGTATAATAAATCAACTATAAAAAACAGAGCATTGAAAATACAAAATAAGTTTGAAATTTATTTACAGCAGCCTGAAAAATATAACATATGTGAATCTGAATTGTACGATACGTACAATGCATGATCACAACAGATTTATTTAAAAGTACGAAACCGGAATTGAAAAAAAAAATCATAATCGCTGATGAAGATCATATGAAACAATGTGAAAATTATATTAAATGTATACTACATTTAAGGCATAAAAGAATTGAATTTTACCAACTTAATATACGAACGACTTTAATATACACTCGTATATTGATATCAGCAAATGGTTCTTGATTTCAATATACATGGATGTGAACATTTATTTACACATGCATTATTTTTCAAACGCACAAGTATATTAATATAACGGAGCTACACTGTTATTTTTAAAATAACCTGCTTTGAATTTTCAAAATATTATCTGAAATTTCATAAACGGCGTCCGCATAAAAACATCGTACACTTGTGTATGAATTTTTACACAGAAGCTTTTTACAGTGTACATTAAAGGTAATACTTTGTTTCCCTGAAATTAATACACACCCGTATGCTGATATTAGCAAATGGTTCTTGAATTTAATATACACTCGTATTTTGATATCAGCAAATGATTCTTGATTTCAATGTACTTGGATGTGATTATTTCTTTACACGTGTATTATTTTTCACACGCGCAAGTATATTAATATTACGAAGCTACACTTTCATTTTTTAAATAACCTGTTTTGGATTTTCAAAATCTTGTCTGAAATTTCATAAGCGGTATCCGCATAAAAACTTCCTACACTTGTGTATTAATATTTATACAGAAATTTTTTACAGTGTGGGTTGGGACTCCTCAACAAATTTGGGCACGGAATCGCGAAAGGATATTTTTTGGGAAGAGTCAACTAATTTCTGTTCAGAATTTCACATAAAAAAATCTCAAACGACGTGAAGCGGGTAATAGCACTGAATCGACTTCGATTTGAAAGTGGACACCCATCGTGCGGCATCCCTATCACGTTCCTATAGGGATGCAGCATGACTCGGGAACTCCTCAGCAATGTTCTGCTCGGGTATTTCGATGCAACACAATCTCTTTCGTATTTCTGACAGTTTTGATCTACAAAAAGAGCCGAATTATTCTACGACACGAATTTTCGCATCGTGTTCGAGCGATCGTCGAACACGTCCGACGGAAAATGTCAAATCTCGGCAAAGTTCCACGAGAAACGCGCGTAGCTCGCCCGTCGCGGGGCTTCCTCGTTCTCGTAGGACGAAAAGTTAATTAACGCCGGTACACGATAAACGTATACATACGGCGGCATTATCGCGCGTATTGCCTCATATATATTATTTTCATTATCTCATATGTATACAGCCACGAGACGGCTATGTGCTTAATGATTAATAAAATATTATCTACATCCAGAGGGGCTATCTCCGCGCCCTGACGACGGATAGTTTCGTGCCAGACGCAGCCGAGCACTGGCGGAGCTTTCCGGTTCTTTTTTCTACACGGCGAAACGCTCGATCACCGAAAAAAATCGATCAACAAACTGCGTGCAGGACGACCAGTGAATTCGAAAAAAAAACCCCAAAATACAATCGACCGAGAAAAAAGAAAATCCTCACGGTTTTTCGTAAAAACGATCGCGGCACCTCGCGCACTGGAATTTAAACGTATGATACAATCGACTTGGATCGTGCGTGAGTGAACGAACCGACGAGTCGCAGTGTACCTAAGGTGTTTCCGTTTTCAGTGACGTATCATGAAATATATTGTTGCATAAATGTCGAATGGCTGTGACCAAAAAATCTCTGCAAAAACTGTCGAATTACGGTAGAGATTCCATGTGTCAGTGACGACAATTAATTTTGTCTCGTGTCCAGTGAGGAGTCGGAGTTTTTTGCGGCTGATGCTCCGAAAGGGAACAAGTGGACGTGAAGATTGGTCCAGGAAGGAAATTTATAAAATTCGTTTTGTGACAAATTGTAGAGTTTATTGAACTCTTGACATTAGAAGTGACACTTGACTTTCTTGACTGTGCTCTCTCTCTCTCTCTCTCTCTCTCTCTCTCTCTCTCTCTCTCTCTCTCTCGCTCTCTCTCTCTCTCTCTCTCTCTCTCTCTCTCTCTTTCTCAGTTTCGGGATCAGACGGCAACCACACGCGAGAACGGCCTAAAACATTTGGTCGATCGCGGTGGCCCACAGCTTCGAACCAAAAGGTGTGCGAGTCATATACCTACACGTGTATATATATACATATATATATATATATATATATATATATATGCACGCATGTATCTGTATATATGTATGACACGTCTCGTCGCCTGTTTTTTTTTTTTAATAACAGCACACCTCAGCATATTTCTCGTAATCCAGGCGGCACTGTCTATACTTCCCTGTGTAACAGCGACTCGTACACAAACGTGGACGGTCTTATTGCCTCTTAAAATGACGATAATTGATTTCCGCCCCACCCCCTCCGCCCTAAAGCGTTTTGCACTTCATTCCGAGCAAACGGTTCTTGACCGAGCATCTTTTTGTTCAGGGCTTTGCCATGTGTCGCGGAATTGTCTTCTAAGCTTGTCCAGTGGGATTTTCAATTCGAATGACATTGAATAAAAAATCGTACCTCTGCCGAACATGAGGAAAAAATAAATTCGAGCGTGAGAAAAATGCGGGAAGACATAAATTTGCCGTTGACGTTGACGTTTTTCTAACATTTCAACGCAAGTTGAGCATTGTTTCCAAAATGGACATCGATCTCTCTCTCTCTCCCTCTCTCTCTCTCTCTCTCTCTCTCTCTCTCTCTCTCATCTCTCTCTCTCTCTCTCTCTCTCTCTCTCTCTCTCTCTCTCTCTCTCTCTCTCTCTCTCTCTCTCTCTCTCTCTCTCTCTCTCTCTCTCTCTCTCTCTCTCTGCAGCCCATCTTTTTCCCGAACAAAGACAAACAACAGCGGCAGACGTGTCGAAAAATGCGTAAACAATTCGTGCTACGAACGGCGATTAGAATAACGAATCGTCGAAAACAAAAAGCCCTGTAATGCTCGCGCACTTCACAGTCGAATTTTTCGAGACTGCTAAGCGCCGAGAATCTACGATTACATGCGGAAAAAAAACATAAAAATGGTTACGAATGTACGAGAATGAGAAATATTGATGAACGGGAAAGAAGAGGAAAGTCGAAAGAGAGGAGAGAGAGAGAGAGAGAGACAGAGAGAGAGAGAGAGAGAGAGAAGGTGTACGAGCAGACAGCGATGGAAACGAGCAGCTCAATAATTATTGCGACAGCGCGTCGAAACCCGAGCAACATGTTCCGTCGGCCTATATACGACCAACGTGTATTCTACAAAATTCGTGTGTATCCAGGGGCCATCAAATGTCTAAAGTTGTCACACACACACAGACTCGAAATTATTCCACGAACCAGTACACATATTGAAATTCAACCCACATTTTTCTCGCAAGATTTTTTCATTCAACCCAAAAAGACCCTTCCGAGCATGTCAAAAAGTTGCGTCCGTCGAAATACGCGCATGAACCAAAAATACCCTTCAATTTCGCAAAACAGCCGCACCGACGAGCCAAAACTTCGTCGCGACAAGAAAAATTAAAAAGTCTCGCACGATCTATACCCGAAGTCACTGAATGTAACAAGCCGAACGGAATGTTCTATTCCCTGACAACTCGCTGATGTTCACTCTTGCGTTATAATTCTTTTTGCACGGACATTCGATTTTTCTACAAAAGAATATCCACCCACATTTTTAACATCCATAACGTACGTCTTCCTCTCATGAATTGTAGCTACGAGCGATCATTTTTCAAAAAAAAAAAAAAAAAAAAAAAAAAAACAGCAACACGTGTGACAACATATATCCCGAAGGCCACTACCGATTTACATCCAGTCAGTGAGAAAAAGAAGAGAAAATAAATGTGCACGTATATACGCATACACATGCATTTCTCATCGACCAAGCGTTACCAATTTGTCACAGATCCGTTACTGCCCCATGCGTCAATTATACATGAGAGAACAATCAGCAGATTGCCCGCTGAAAAAAAAACGAGAATTTCCGATTCTCGTGGTAATCGGCAATGTCCCAAGTGGAAACGGTCCAGCCTGTCATCAGACACCGATCCAACAACCCGGGCGCCTCCCCCCGCTGCCTTATGTCCTTGTACCTCTGACTCGAAAATTCGCGTGGATACTGTGCGCCACCATATATATATATATATATATATATATATATATATATATATATATATATATATATATATATAGGTATAGAAATGTATATTAGAGAACGATCTTTTCGAAGACATCAGACTTGAACGATCATCCTCGTAGCTGGCTTTCCCCATTCTATTTTGCAGACCCCCAACGTCACCAAAGTCACTTTCGCATGGCTGTACTCATGCTCTGCACAGAGGTGATTCCCCAAAACGAACGGTTGATCGAAAAAAAAGTCTAGAGATCATCAAACTGGCTTGATATGCCAATAGCCAGTTGCACGAGTACAACGAGTTGGAAACGTCCTTTTCCCATATGTGTACACGTTTATATGTGTACACACACACACACGCACACACACACACACACACACACACGGGAATGTACGTATATACGCGGCGAAAAGACGAAACCGAGTGGAAACACGCGCACATGTGAATTTCTCTCCAACCTTAAGGTACACATCGCCAGCACATTTTTCAAGTGTTCCGTGTATTAAACTTATTTTTGTTTTTTTTTTTACACACACCAACGCACCTCGAAGTTTCTCACTGCCTATATTTCAAATTTTCCGTTCTGCTCCGTCGTATTACTAATCGGTACACTGCAAATTATAGTCTACTCGGATGTATGAAAAACCGTATATGTTGGATGTATGATGAATAAATAGAAATTCGTTACGAAAATGTGCCTTTTCGGGCATTGCAATGTCTCGTGGAATTTTTTTTTGTCATTTACTTACCCACGTTTACTTGGAGTTCCGTCAAAAATCGACCGACGCACGGTTATTTATGTGTGTGTGTATATATATGTACACACATACGCGCGCGTGCGTGTGTGTATAAATGCGATGGATATAGGCACGATAAAACAAAATATGAAGGAAGTGTGTAAGAGGCGCACAACATCGACGGCGACGACGACGTGAGTCGACTCGCGTTGCTCACACCGCGCGGCTTGTGTTACCTCTCTCGTCCGAGAACCCGCGCTCTCGTTACGTTTGAGCCCCGCCGCCGTGTTCGTAATGTGTCGCGAGAGGAGAGCCCCGCGAGCGAGATCCACCGAGCTCGCGCGAGAGAATCGAGCCGAAAGCGAGCGCCGCTTGACACAGGTGTGCCCCCAAGGTGCGAGGACGTCGATGCTGCCGCCTGGTAGCATCGCCACGAACCTCTTCCATCATTGCGTTTCGCACGCGGCTTCATCGCCACGGATTGTTACGCTTCATTATTTCTCGCTCCTTTTTTTACGCATTTTCCGAAAGCCGTTGGATCCTCGTATTCGCTTGATAAGCGAGGATCTGTGGAGGGCTTTTTTTGCGACTCGTGGAATGGTTCTATCCGGGGACCCGGGGCATCGCCGCCATTTTGGTTCCCAAGGGCTGCTGCAATGTAGATGAAGAGTTATGGGTGAGAGGCTGGGGTATCCAAATGCCTGGACACAAATTATTGTCGGTTTTGCGTGGGAGAAGGTTTTGGTTTGTAGTTGAGATTCATTATGGTCCACAGGAGGAAATACCGCAAACAGTGCAGAAATTGTCGTAGGGATCCAATCGAATTCTCATACTTGACATCACTTTCTGATAGGGATCCAATGGGTCATCGCATTGGATGTTCAAAGGCCTAGAGACAAATTATTGTCGGTTTTGCCTGGGAGAAAGTTTTGGTTCGTAGTTGAGATTCATTATGGTCCACAGGAGGAAATACCGCAAACAGTGCAGAAATTGTCGTAGAGATCCAATCGAATTCTCATACTTGGCATCACTTTCTGAAAGGGATCTGATGGGTTATCGCATTGGATGTTCAAAGGCCTAGAGACAAATTATTGTCGGTTTTGCGTGGGAGAACGTTTTGGTTTGTAGTTGAGATTCATTATGGTCCACAGGAGGAAATACCGCAACCAGTGCAGAAATTGTCGTAGGGATCCAATCGAATTCCCATACTTGACATCACTTTCTGATAGGGATCCAATGGGTCATCGCATTGGATGGTCAAAGGCTTAGAGACAAATTATTGTCGGTTTTGCCTGGGAGAAAGTTTTGGTTCATAGTTGAGATTCATTATGGTCCACAGGAGGAAATACCGCAACCAGTGCAGAAATTGTCGTAGGGATCCAATCGAATTCCCATACTTGACATCACTTTCTGATAGGGATCCAATGGGTCATCGCATTGGATGGTCAAAGGCCTAGAGACAAATTATTGTCGGTTTTGCCTGGGAGAAAGTTTTGGTTCGTAGTTGAGATTCATTATGGTCCACAGGAGGAAATACCGCAAACAGTGCAGAAATTGTCGTAGGGATCCAATCGAATTCTCATACTTGACATCACTTTCTGATAGGGATCCAATGGGTCATCGCATTGGATGTTCAAAGGCCTAGAGACAAATTATTGTCGGTTTTGCCTGGGAGAAAGTTTTGGTTCGTAGTTGAGATTCATTATGGTCCACAGGAGGAAATACCGCAAACAGTGCAGAAATTGTCGTGGGGATCCAATCGAATTCTCATACTTGGCATCACTTTCTGAAAGGGATCTAATGGGTCATCGCATTGCATGTTCAAAGGCCTAGAGACAAATTATTGTCGGTTTTGCCGGGGAGAAAGTTTTGGTTTGTAGTTGAGATACATTATGGCTCACAGGAGGAAATGCCGCAACCGGTGCAGAAATTGTCGGAAGAATCCAATCGAATTCTCATACTTGACATCACTTCCTGATAGGGATCCAATGGGTCATCGCATTGGATGTTCAAAGGCCTAGAGACAAATTATTGTCGGTTTTGCCTCGGAGAAAGTTTTGGTTTGTAGTTGAGATTCATTATGGCTCACAGGAGGAAATGTCGCAACCGGTGCAGAAATTGTCGGAAGAATCCAATCGAATTCTCATACTTGACATGACTTTCTGATAGGGATCCAATGGGTCATCGCATTGGATGTTCAAAGGCCTAGAGACAAGATATTGTTGGTTTTGCCTGGGAGAAAGTTTTGGTTTGTAGTTGAGATTCATTATGGCTCACAGGAGGAAATACCGCAACCGGTGCAGAAATTGTCGGAGAAATCCAATCGAATTCTCATACTTGACATCACTTTCTGATAGGGATCCAATGGAACATCGCAGTGGATGTCCAAAGGCCTAGGAACAAAGTATTGAAGGTTTTGTCTGGGAGAACGTGTTGGTTTGTTGTTGAGATTCATTATGGCTCACAGAAGGAAATATCGCAACCGGTGGAGAAATTTCCGTAGGGATTTAATCGAATTCTCATACTTGACATTACTTCCTGATAGGGATCCAACGGGTTATCACATTGGATGTTCATGTGCCTAGGCACAAATTATTGTAGGTTTTGCTGGGGAGAAAGTTTAGGTTTGTGGATGAGGTTCGTTATGCTTACAGGAGGAAATATCGGAACCCGTGCAAACATTGTCGTAGGGATCCAATTGCATTCGCCTATTTGACATCACTTCCTGATAGGAATCCAACGGGTCATCGCATTCGATGTTCAAAGGCTAGAATTATTATAGGTTTTTCTGGGAAGAAGGCTCTGTTTTGTGATTGAGGTTTGTGATGGCTCACAGGAGGAAATAGCGAAACCCGCGCATAAGTTGAGTAGGGATCCAATCGGATTCTCGTATTGAACATCAATTCCCGATAGGGGTCCAATGGGTTATCGCATTGGACGGCTATACTAGAACGTATCGCATATCCACTGGATTTCAATCGGGATTCCCCATTGGAATCCAATTTTCGCATCCTATTTGAATCCTTGAGGATTTCCACATTATCGAACAGAATCCTATACGATTCTTGATGGATCTCATCGCGTTCTATATGTTGAATTTTCCCAACAGAATATATGCATATACAAAATGAGTGGATCTTAAAAAGTATAAATTTTATGAAAAAAGTAGAAATGGCTTGAGAAAGTAGATCTTACAAATTAGTTCAAATCACATGACTGGAAATCCACTGTAATTATCTTTTGTAATTTATTTTAATGCACTTTGACGTTATATAACCACGCACGTACACGCTCATGAAGCGTGTAGGTTGTTTCAACACGCCGATTTTTTTCTCGTGACTTTCCACATATTTTCGAGTTGAACGTGGTAAGAATTGTTAACCGGCGTTCATCGGGGAACAGTACGGATTCCACTTGGATCCCAATGAGAACCCCCTGTGTCCGGGGCTCCTAACAAATCCATATAGAGATGTGGGTGCATCTTGGAACTCCCCAACGAATTTGTGCACGGTATCACGAACGGATATTTTTTTGGGAGATCCACCAAATTCCGTTTGAGAGTTTAAAATAAAAATTCTCAATTGATGTCAATCAGGAAATAGCGCGGAATCTATTCGGATTCCAATGTGAACTGCCTACGTGCGGCGTCCCTATCAAATCCGAATAGGGATGTTATAGGATCTGGGCACCCCCCAACATCGGCGTAGCCGGCAAAAAGTGTTTTCGTGCATAATGATCGTTTTTGAAATAAAATTTCTACAATTTACGATAATCACGCAACACGCATAAAATATGAAGCTTTAATGGCACGTTCATGTTAACACTTGTATCAAACTCTTGAAATACCTTAAAAAACAATCAATTAATTTCTCATAATTCTTTAATCCAGTTATCAGTCTTCAAACTTTATCTTCTATAGGTACCCAATTAAATAAGTCTTAGCATTCTATTTTTTCTGCAAATCGGTCCAATACTTTTTCAGATGGATTTTTTTTGACAACGTCGTTATCTATTGTAGCAGTGACATGAGAGAATCGTTCCTGATGCATCGTGCTTCTACGGCACGTTTTTATCCGCCTCTTGGTAGAATATCGCTTCTTACACTCGAGCGAAGCTCACTGGGAGTACTATTGCTGCATGGAAATGTTTATATAAGTTAGGGTAGTACTTCTTTTTAATATGCTTTCTTAAATTTCCAGCATTTATTTCATCATTTTTAAATAAAAGTAAGTTTTTCATCACCATCGTCTCAGCTTCTAAGGTTGACGTATAAATTATTAGGTTTTTAAAATGATTATTGGTGAAATCCTCTCCGTTCTTCATATTCAATTTCAAAAGTGCGTCAACTAAAATTCACTACCTACTTGGTAGTGAATTTCGATCCAATATTCTTCTAATTGTGTATGGGGGCATCCATTAATTACGTGAGGTGATTTTGGCGATTTTTCGACCCCCCCCCCCTCTTCCCCTGGTCAGATGTCGTGAGATTTTGCTCGACCCCCTCCCCCCTTCCCTAATCTCACGTGAGATTTTTCAAAATGCATATGTTCACGGAAAATAAATTGTAGTAGAAGTAACTGCGGTTGTAGTACCATTTATTCCACCATGTAAAGTAGTAGGGAGACTCTCCCTACGTGATAAAAATTACGTGATTACTAAAATTACTAAAATTACTAAAATTACGTGATATTTGCCGAAGCCCCCTCTCCCCCACGTGAGATTGGGTGAGATTTCGCTCGATCCCCTCCCCCACCCCCCCTAAACGCCTCACGTAATTAATGGACGCCCCCTATCGGCCGGCAAAATTTAGCGTATTTCTTTTGCCCAAAGTCAACTTAATTTTGTAATTGGAATATCCCTTTAATTTACATAATGAAATAGCCACTTTTTATACAAGTTACGAAATTACGACGAAGAAAATAGTTCAATCGTTTAAAAATTATTTCATTATGTTTGCGTGGGTGAAACAAATAAAATCAATCGATCATTTGAATTTAAGCCATTGCTTTCACGGATCCGATTATTTACCAATTAAATAATTTTCGTCCACAATCAAGTAAAAAATACATCCCAGTATACTAGTAAAATTGAAATTTATGTTACCGAACGTTCAACGAAAAATTACGCGTCTAAAAATCGTCTCATTTATACGGCGCTTTATGGAAATGAGACGCTGGCCACATTTATATCCAATAATTTATACACTAAATGAATCTAGATGCCTCATATAAATGGCTCACGCGTCTAAAAAATTCTAAATATTCCGTAACGACAATCGCAACAAGGGGTCACTGAATGCTTAAAGAAAATATTAATTATAAAACTTAGAAAAATGTAGCTAGCAGAAGAATTTTCGTGGCCACGACTTATCAGAGAAAAAGTGAAAATGTCTACATCTACTAAATTTGCACGAAATGTTTTATTAGAGTTTATCGTTGGGTATAATAATTGATTGTGACATATTTTTATTAAACACCACTGTAATTTACCAATGAGTCAGAAGGGCCTTGCTTATGCCCCCTCAACTTACGGTCCTCCGCGAAAGGAATTATTTTCATGCGGTTTTTTTTCTGGGGGGGGGCACCCGGATTTCAGGGGGGCCATGCTGACCAAAGCCCTTTACCTGGCTACGCCCATGCTCCCCAACAAGTTTCTGCACAGGAAGCAGCGGACGAGGGGCGAGCGCGACCATTTTGGTGCACGCATCGATTCGATCTCTGGAATCCTCGAGTACCTACCACCTACACGTTCGTTTCCATGGAGTTGAGGGATAACTTTTCCAAAATGATTTCGCTTCTGGAGATAGTTGGCCCGAGTAGCCCATCCTGTGAATCGAGAATGGTAAAATTAGGAAACTAAACTCCCAAAGAACATTTCCTTAAGGGGTTATTTACAGTCAGGAGGGCCAAAAAGATCGATTTTTCAGGATTTTTCTCCAGAAGACCTTTAAATCTATTTACGTAAAAATTTGTACCCATGTTATGGTATATTTTAAGGGGTCAGTCCACTTTAGAGCCACGAAAAAAGGCTATTATCGCGATTTTTTTTTGAGGATTTTATAAAAGATATGAATATAAAAGTTGTTGGGCTTGATAAATGAAGTTTTAAAATACATTAAAAAAACATTTTAATTCATTTGAGTTCATTTTTAAGTACAAAAACTATAGTTTAACGTAAGGCCTCAAAAATAGGTGGGCTAAGTAGCTCCATCACAACTCGGCAACAGCTTGTCTGAAACAAAAAAATCAGAGTCCATTAGATTCAGTACGACACCAGCTACAAAATGATCCTCGGGTAGAAAGTTTTATGAAAAAATTAAAAAATTGCAGATGAAAAACGAAAAAAGTTTAAAAACGCGTTTTTCGCAGTTTTTTGCCAAAAAAAAGGGTCAAAATATTTTTTTTAAACCATCGAGGGTCATCTTGTTGCAAATCATATTTACAATATGTGATTCAAATTTCAAGAGAATCGGTTTATTAGTTTTAGAGATACGATGGAGCTAGATTTTGAAAATGTTATTTCGAGAAAAAACGCGTTTCAAGTTTATACTATGATCGGCCGAACGCGCTATATGCTCAGGTAGACGAAATGAGGTCCTGACGTTCAGGTAAAAAAAAATAATTAGAAAGCTCGGATTTTCATAAAATTTTGACACAATATTTCTGAATGTATGTACTTACGAAAACAGTAAAAAAAAAAGAGATTTTTCGAAATTTTCAAAGTGGACTGGCCCCTTAACGGTATTTAAAAATTTTTTTTTTGTAAAAATAATTCTTTTGAAAGCTGTTATAACTTATCTCTGGGAGCTACTCTCGAAAAAGGCGTCTTGCGGTGAGCACGATATCTCTGGACTGGATCATCTAAAATAAAAATAAAAACCAAAAATATATATAAATATAATATTTCGTTAATATAATTGATTATCTTGTAATTGATCGATGGAATAAGCAAAATAATTATTTTTGACAAAATGGCGGCTTCTAAAAAAAATCGATTTTTGACAAAAATGTAGGCCTTAAATTGTTTATAAAATGGAAAATATTTATCGGTGGGAAAAAACCTTCAATTACTGAAAAATATACTTGAAAATATTGTGTTAAAATTTGAGACGTTTCCGAGAAATCTTGCTTACCGACTTGAAAAACACAGTTTTGCGAAAAACGCGTTTAAAGTTTCAAAAGCACTTTCGAACGCTCTGACACGTCAATACAAATGTGCGTGTAACTTCCTGAAAATAAAATTTAAAAAAATCGCTCTTTCGAACATTTCAACTGTATATAACCCCTTAAAACGTTGAATTAAAATGTCCACGGTAGTCGAATGTATATCTCGATATATGAGGCTCCAAGACTGTGGAAAAAGTTCGTAAAAAAGGTACCTATTGCGCACAAGAGAACCCGGAAGAATTAATATAACATTTTTAATACTTCTCTTCCGAATTTTAATTCATCAAGTGTATTCACCTTCGTCGCTTTTAAAAAACGCCTCCCACGTTTTATTTTCGCGTTTCGAGAGGCTGCTCGCGTTTGACGCAGTATTTATGGCTGTACGCTATGTGTATTTTAACATAAGCCGTAGCGCCGGTGGCGAAGAATAGTTTACATTGGTATAGTGGCTGGGCGTTTCATCAGAGTGAAATCCTCTTATCAAGGGTTGTCGCCATGGTTACAGAGCAGAGTAGCATTCACGATGATAAGAAGGCGCGAGCTTTTTTCCTCTCTCTCTCTCTCTCTCTCTCTCTCCCTCTTTCTCTCTCTCTCCCTCTCTCTCTCTCCCCCCCCCTCTCTCTCTCTCTCTCTCTCTCTCTCTCTCTCTCTCTCTCTCTCTCTTTCTCTCTCTCTCTCAATATTTAGCCACAAGGCACGAGCATTCATATATCTATATGTAGAGGTGCATCGTGATATCGAATAATAGTCGGCAAAAATGGACAACTTGCTGGACCCGGCGATCTCCTGCGTGAGGCAGCCTCCGCTTAGTCCAATACCACAATGGGTTCGTCGACTATCCAGTGGGTGGCAATTTCATCGAGTTTTTAGTATTACCAGTATTGCATTATCAAAGTACGGGCACCATTCCGGTATGGTCTCCGAAGAATTGGAAATTGTGAAAAGACAAGTGTTAAGGTCTTTAACATTTTTTTTCGTATGAAAAAGTGATTCACTCATAAAATTAATTACACATCTATTCAGTATGAATATCAAGCTGTCAGAATTTTTTTTAACGAACAAAATGGCCGACTGCTCGAAACTTCTCGAAACAGCTTTTTTCCAATTGGCGTGACAAATAACTTCAACAATTTTCATTCGATTTACTTCAAATTTAAAAGTTATGTTCCTAATTGCATTTCGCTGAGAAGTACGTACAGAATTTCTGATTAATCGAAAACTTTTCATTTTATGAGCAATTTATGAGCAGTTGTAACGAAATTTTTCACTGAAAATTCATTTCTTAAGTTCAAATACCTGCAACTTTTGAATAAAACAATATTTTTAAAATTCCGTACGTACTTCTCTAGGTATTCTAATGTAGATTAACGAGAATTTTTGTTTTTTGTTCTAGGTACAAAATTGTGGATGCTAAATGTCCTGCGGAGCGCCTAAAAAACGATAACAGAAGAAAATATTAGTATTCGGCCATTGTGTACATCGGAAAAAAATCTAACAGCTTGATATTCATACTAAATAGATGTGTAATTAATTTTATAAGCGAATTACTTTTTCATACGAAAAAAATTGTTAAATTCGCACATGATTTTATACCCCTTACTGTGGCCTAAGGCCTTAAGCGGGCCTAAACGTATCTCCCTTTACCTTTACACGGGGAAAAACTGCAGATTTTCATGATTTTTTTTAAAAGAAAATATTTTTTACAACTCTTGATACTTAGGGTATGTTTCATTACTACTTTTGGCTGATACGTGGTTTTCTTTATTATCCTATAAAAATGGCGGATGTCTGGCACGGTCTCCTAAACGGGTTGCGGTGGATGTTGTCAGACGGCGTGACACGTAGCGTCGGCGTGATTAATCTGAAAAACAACGAACGAAGATTTTTGTTTCATTAACACTCATATGCAGAATATGAGCCAAGAAAAAGTGAGAAATGTTCAAAATCGATTAATTTTCAATAACATTTAGGGTCATGTTCTAGGCTATTAGGTTGGAAAGATTTATACTAAATTTTATCAGAATCGGTCGATTAGTTTTTTAGCTATACGTCATGCCAGTTTTGAAAATGCGGTTCAGAAAACCGTGCCACACATTTTCAAAGATTTAACAAAATACCATGTAACAGCCAAAAATAGTAATAAAACTTAATTGTAAATATACGTACATAATAAAGACTAATAGTAGAAATAGAATTCGACGGGTAGAAAGGGAAGGAATCTTTCGTTAAAAAAGGGTTTGCTTGAATTTAAAAAAAATACCATGTAACAGCCACAAGTAGTAGTAAAACTTAATAGTAGGTACTAAGTCTATATAATAAAGACTAATAGTAGAAATAGTAATAGAATGGTAGAAAAAAAAGAAATCGTTCAAAAAAAAAATCATGAAAATCCGCACATTTTTCCTCGCCTGAACTTATGTCCCATTTTTTAACCGTAAAAAATGAGAGGACTAATAGTACAAGAGCACACAACTAAAACTTTGTCGCATATTAGGAGTACAACTTTGCAGTGACCGTTTGTCTTAGAGAGCCACTGCGGCCGAATTAGTGGCCCTAGCTCAATAAAAATAGTGGCATTTTAAACTAGAGGCTCTGCCAATGTAAACAATTTAAAAAAGCTAACGGATACGTGTATGCATTATAAAGTGATTGGCAGTCAAACATGGCAACCTACGAGCCGAATTCTCAGCATTTGCGGGAGGTTATGATTTACTTCTTCAACATCAAGAAATCTGCGGCTGAGGCCCACCGTTTGCTTGTAGATGCTTACGGGGAGGATTCTCTTAGTGAGAAAACGTGTCGGCGGTGGTTTCAACGCTTCAAAAGTGGAGATTTTGAGGTCGAGAACCAGCATGGTGGCGGAAGGCAGAAAGTTTTTGAAGACGCTGAATTGGAGACCTTGCTGGACCAGGATTCGTGCCAAACTCAAGAGGAACTCGCCGAGACGTTAGGAGTAACCCAGCAAGCAGTTTCAAAACGTCTCCGGGATATGGGTATGATCCAAAAGCAAGGAAACTGGGTCCCGCATGAGTTGAAGCGGGGAAACATCGAGCGCCGATTTTTCACCTGTGAACAACTGCTCCAAAGACAACAAAGGAAGGGATTTTTGCACCGGATTGTGACTGGAGATGAAAAGTGGGTTTACTACGATAATCCTAAACGCCGAAAATCATGGGGACTGCCTGGTCATAGTCCGTCATCGACGCCCAAACCGAATATTCACGGATCCAAAGTGATGCTGTGTATCTGGTGGGGCCAGCTGGGCGTTGTGTACTATGAGCTGCTCAAACCATCCGAAACCATCACAGGGGAACTCTACCGACGTCAGTTGATGCGCTTGAGTAAGGCACTCAAAGAGAAACGGCCACAATTCAACGAAAGACATGACAAGGTGATACTGCAGCATGACAATGCCCGACCCCATGTTGCAAATGTCGTGAAAAAGTACTTGGAAACGCTGAAATGGGAGGTTTTATCCCACCCGCCGTACTCTCCAGACATTGCCCCTTCCGACTATCACTTGTTCCGGTCAATGGCACACGATTTGGCTGACCAGCACTTCGGTACTTACGAAGAAGTCAAAAATTGTGTCGATTCCTGGATTGCCTCCAAGGACCAAGACTTTTTCGACGCGGGATTCGAATGCTACCTGAAAGATGGGCCGAGGTCGTAGCTAGCGACGGGCAGTACTTTTATTAAAAAATATGTAGCCACTTTTTTATAATAAAGCCTTAAACTTTTGAAAAAAACGGTCACTGCAAAGTTGTACTCCTAATAGTATTAGGTACAGCCAAAACCATATAGGGTCAGAGTGGAATCGGTGGCTCATTTTTTTCACAGGTCTATAGCTGCCTAACCGTTCACACAATTTCAATGAAACCTTGACTAAACGTGAGGTGTGTTCAATGGCTTCATTTTGTTAAAAGACACTGAAAGGCCTAACCCAATAGATATTGAAAGAATAACCATTTAAAAAAATTGATTTGATCCACTGTGTACTTGGGGGTGGGTGTATACAGTGAAACATGCCTATTTTCACAATCAAACAAAATTTCAAAATCGAGAAAATTTTGAAGAAAATTACCCTTATCTACTGTACACTTGTAGGTAATGGAGTGCTTTTCTCAATACAATGGGGAGTTTTGTACAGTAAACTATTGAAAAATTAATTTAAAAAAGACACCCTATTATGAGATCAATCACAATTATTTATTGAATATTAATCAACAATAAGTACCTACCCAATGAGGTAGTACCAGTACCTATCTAAATCACAACGCGAAAATATTCATATTATGACTTACCTCTGTGTACCTCGAAAAATTCACCCACTGTGTATCGATCCTCTCTTTTTTTCTAAAGCAGGTACTGACAAGTTTCTATTTTTGTTGGATTAACAAACACAATGCTCAGATACCGCAATATAGCTGTGTATTGCGGGAGAACAATGACTTCGAATATAACTGCGATAGGTAAAGAAGCAAAAAAACATACACACTCAGCTGGTTTTTCAACTTTTGACAGCAAAAATAATATAAAATCACCTCTCACAACCGAATTGCGCGGGAGCGACTCACAGACAGGTTCTCACTATTGGCATCCGAGGGCGGTTCTAATGTGAAAAAGACGCACGTATATACATGTCCACTTCTGAAGAACAGAAAAGGATCAGTGTACCCACTGTTGCCACAGTTCCCACTTTGACCCTACACTTGTTAGATTCGATTACCCTGAGCCAAAAAATGCTAAATTCAGAAATGCCGCGCGTAGCGTCTGACCTGAGTGTATTTTAAAAAATGTCAACACATTTTACCGACCTGTATCATAGTATTCCGTCTGATTTTCGGAATTTAGTTAAATGATAGACCTGAGCTACCGAGAACACACTTTTCAGACGCCAATAGCATAGCGGGTGCCGAGGAAACCGTTTAAAAAAATTAAAAAATGAGACAAAACAAAATATAGCGCACCGTCTGAAAATAATTTTTTAAGTAAATTTGGGTCAGGTCATGCGAAAAAAATCAATTTGCAAAAAAAAAGTCTGAACACCTTAAATTTTGGGGGCATTGTGAAAAGGTTAACAAATTTAATTGATCGGCATCGTAGTGTGCCGTTTGAAAACTTTTGGACATGATAAAATAAGTTGCCCAGATGTAGAAAAAAATCGATATCGGATAAATTGAGTGCTGCACCGAACTACTCAGACAATTTATAGGCGACATCGAAAATCCCTGAAAACAGTATTTTCATAATCTCGGCAGTCAAATATATTCTTAATTTTCCGAAACATTTGAGTACTCTTCTTCTAAAAAATTGCCGAAAATCACCCAAATTTTCAGCGTTCACACTAGTATAGCCCCTTAAATTTGTTGATATTTTTGAAAATGCCCTCAGGTTAGACGGTAGGCGCTTAATGACTGGATTTTTTTGTGATAAAATAACAAAATTTATGTACATTTTCAATATCAGACAGAATATGATGATACAGTCCGACCTCCGAATAAGAAACCAAAAGCACCCAAGGGGAAGAGAGTTTTTCTTATATATCGCATACCCCCACCAGGCGCGCGCTCCGCGCTCCTTACCTCTGTTTGTCTCTCTCACTCTTTTCCGCATACGATCCTCTCAACAAGAAACTCGCTCGAACGAGTTGCAACTTAGTATTCACATCGCTCATGCAAAAACGTTTTTGACTGCGCGTGGACATTTATTTAGCCAATTTGGTTCACGTTAATATACAGCCTATTGAATATTATTCTGTACTACTGTATCTGAATTACTATTAAATGTTATAAAAAGACCGAAACTGTAGAGAAGCGTAAGAGATCAGACTGTAGTATACAAGTTGAAGAAAATATTACAGAATCTGCGCCACAAGGTGATAATTTAAACAAAGAGCTTTATGTCCATATTTTTATCCCATTTATATAAAAGAAGAAATCAATATCTCTGAGGATACATCTTCAATGGCAGAGTTCGACTCTCTCAAAAATATTCCACCGTCAGTTGAGTGCGTTGCGGATCAAAATAATACGCAACAAGACGAAAAGGCTTTTCTATACGTCTCGGAAACTTTTGCTGTTTTATATGAAAATCTTTAAACGCCCTCATCTTTGTTTTATTTTATATGAAATCTTGTCAACACGTATATGTATCTTTTTAATGAATACAAACAATTTCTAATCAACTTGTAGATTTTTTGTTACATTCACACATGCACACACACGTACGCACGCATGCACACATCAATTTACACTACACGTTCACTCTATTTTGCCCGAATAATCTCTCCCAGGCTGGTTTCTTAACCAGAGGTTCCGCGCACAAAATTCTCGAGCTCGGAGTTCGAGTCGGAGTGGGGGAAGCGCTCGAGTGAGAAACTGGGGAAAGTTTCTTATTGTCGGGTTTCTTATTCGGAGGTCGGACTGTACCGTCTGCCAATTTATTTTGACATAGCAGAAATGGGCGCCGACAAAGCTGCAACGTTTCCGACCGTTAATGCCCACCTATTCGGCTCTAGAGTTATCTAATCCATCGATTTTATACGATTTGAGACGTAAAACCATGAGCCACGGTTTTGGTCGTGAGCTCTTGTACTCAAATGTCTGTCTCAAAATGACCTGACATTTTTATCGATTAATAAAACGTATTATTTATTTGAAAAGTACGAATATTTGTATTTTAATAT
The DNA here is from genome assembly GCA_964007375.1 of Ophion obscuratus. Taxonomy (NCBI): domain Eukaryota; kingdom Metazoa; phylum Arthropoda; class Insecta; order Hymenoptera; family Ichneumonidae; genus Ophion; species Ophion obscuratus. Next base: position 26,857,495 of record OZ023319.1, read on the forward strand.
AAGGTACAAACATGGAGGTTATGTGTGGAAGACAATATCCGATAAATGGCCGCCCCGTCCCTCTTTGCAAACGTTAATTCTTTTGACGAAATTTTCAATGAAATTTTGGCATAATTGCAGACTAATTTCATTACGCCGTGAGATGCAGTCAGAATTTAAAAAAAATCGAATTTATTTTTTAATACATTTTCTTGCAGTATGATGTTTTGAAAATATTCCCTGAAAATTTCAAGTCAATTCGATGAATAGTTTCCGGGATATCCCACGATTAGTGAAGGGACCAAGTCTATTCTCAACGTGCTTCGAAGACAACAACAAATTGATATTTTGGAAGCTTCCACATCGGCAGAAGCCCTATTGTTTAGGTCAGGAATTCATGATTCGATGTAAGTAATTTTTTAATTCGTAATTCTATACATAAATCAAGTGTAAAATTGGAAAAATCTTTCAGAAATTTGGAAAAATGTATCACTCAAAAACTATGAACTTTGGCAACATTTTATAAAGAATACTTTCATTTTGAAATTGTCCAAAAAATTTACAGAAAAATAATTCACCCCGAAAAACTTCAATCTTTTGACAAATTGTGTTAACAATTGGCTATAAGCAATTGAATTCTCGACTTTTCTGCAAAAATTGTGACATTCGGATTCAGCGGATCAAAATACATAAAAAAAAGTTTAGCTTCATCCATCGAGCTCAAAATTTTACGAACATTTAATACCGTATATCCGCATCGGAAAACTTTAAACGCGTATTTCTCGATACTATGTTTTTCAAGTCGGTGACCACTATAATTTAAAAACGACTTGATGGATTTTGATGAAATTTGGTGTGCCTACTGATAGCATTAAAAGCTAGTCCTTAATCGAAGGATTTTCTTTTTTGTTTAAAATTTCTATTTTTCTTAACAATAAACGAGCGATTTTTCGATCGAAAATTGAAAGTCATCCGTCAGAAGCCGCCATTTTGTTAATTCAAAAAAAAAAGCTTCGATTAAGGACTAGATTTATTATTAAACTAATGATTTTTTTTGGTTTTTTTATTTCAGATGATTCAGTAACATTTTATGATGGTCACCGCAAAGCACTACATGCCGAAGAGTTCCCGACAAAGATGGCGATGTTTTTATAAATAATCAATATTTTTCTTTGAAAATTTGTACAAGTCAAGTTGAAATATAACATAAGAAGTCCGTGTAACCATTTTTGTAAAAAAAACTTAATTACTATAAAAAAAATTATTAAAAATGCTCGTTTTTTCACGCCTCTGACTGCATCTCACTCCTTGAGGCCTTAAATACACTTGCAATGGTCGGAAAAATGAAAAAAAAATGCGCAGTTATAGGTATTTCAACCGCACGACCGCGCAAGTCGCGTGTTACATTTATACCATTTATTTATCATGATAATAGCTAGGGCCTGGAGAAAGAATTTTGAATTTTGTTGAAAACAAATTTTTTTTATCAAAGAAACCGAAAATTTAGCACTTCAAAAAACAATTTTTTTGTTACAATTATCGTCATTTTTTTGTAATAAAAATGTTTACAAATCCTCCGTCCAGGCCCAAGCCAATGCAATATACTAAAGAAATCTTTTTCAAATTCTAATTTCAGATGAATCGTTCTCGAGTTATCGTGTCAAGCGCAACGGATGCTCGAAAAAAGGCGCTCCTGGAAGGCAGCTGGAGTTTCGCCATTTTGAAATATCCTTGAATAAAAAAAATTGCACAAGTACATGAAAATATGTACTAATCGATGTTGTTCACAGTTTTTCAATAAACATTTATTGTCCCGTCGAAAAAAAATGAAGAGAATCACGTCCCTTCGCCCGCTACAAGTGTATATAAGGCCTTAAGGGGTTATATACAAAGTTGGGGCTCAAAAAATCGACAATTTGTTTATTGCATATTCTAAAAGTACATGCTTTCGAAAATATCTGTGCGGAATTTCATTCAGATCGGAGCAATAGATCATAAACTGTCCCGCGTTTTCTACTACAAATATGGGGCGTGGAGGGAATGGAGTTTTTTTAAAAGTACGTCGCCGTGAACGTGATAACTCGAAAACTTTAGAACCGATCTTCATGAATTTTTTTTAAATTCTTGCTAAGGTAAATGTCCCAATTATTGAACAGCTAAGGATCTGGGGCATTGAATTCGGTGAGAAAAAAATATAAAATCAAGAAAAAACCAGTGCTTTCAAGTTCAAATGATACTTTGATATCTTTACTTTCGAAAAATCACCCTTTAAATTATTTTTAAGGTAAATGTCCCAATTATTGAACAGCTAAGGATCTGGGGCATTGAATTCGGTGAGAAAAAAATATAAAATCAAGAAAAAACCATCGCCTTCAGGTTCAAATGATACTTTGATATTTTTACTTTCGAAAAATCACCCTTTAAATTATTTTTAAATGATTTCAAATGAAAAAAAGAATAACAATGTGAAGAATGCAAATGTCCCAATTATTGAACACTGGAAATGTCTATGTCCCTAATATTGAACAGGCATGTCCCAGTTATTGAACACTCTCGAGAATTCTTTTTCCGTTCTAAAAATATTATTTTGGGTACAATATTAAGAAATAAAAGCAAAATCAAACACTTAAATAATCTTTTGTTAATCATGTAAAAATACAAAAATATATATTTAGTCTCTTTTGGCAGGTTTTTGGTTAATTCGCATGTGGTTTATTTTTGCTTTTCAACTCGAACTTTATTTTATTTTTTATTTTCAGCTTTCTCGTTTTCATATTCTGTTTTTGTTTGATTCTGTCGCAGCTTGGCTCCCTGAAATATCGAAGAGTAACAAATATTGAACAGTACATTCATATTTTTAGGTTACATTTAGGTTATATCCTCTTTTTACTTTCCTTTTTATGTTTATTGCACGAAAATACAAATAAAAAATATATTTGACGACCTTAGAGTTATTATTAAAAGAATAAAGGTAAGTTTATTCAGGAACTTACAGTTTTTGTTTGAATAAATCCGATTCACACGATCTGTCACACGTTAACTGTCTCGATGTTTTGATGGGTTTAATGACGCCAACTTGGAGAATTCGAGTGTTCAATAATTGGGACACACTGCATTTTCTATGTCCCAATGATCGAACACCGTATTTTTTAACAAATAATTAAATAAAGTTTTTTCATAAAAATTGTTATTTGTAAGAAATTTTCTGAGGAACCTGAAACGCCTTTACTTTTTGAGATGCGATAGTTTTTGAATTTTTTATGCCCTTACGCGTGAAGCAAAAAAGTCTTAGCAAAAAAGATAAGCAGTTACCAAGAGACGTCAAATCGTGTCACCGTTGCTGATTGAATAATTTTATTAATTAAATTCTATTTTAATTTATTAATTTATAATTATTATATTTATATTAATTATATTTAATTATATTTAAAATAATTGGGACATTTACCTTATTTACATTCTCGTATACTTGAAAGGTTCCTTTTTCAAAACAAAAAAATGTGTGATGCTTTTAAACAATTTTTTTTTCGAAATTCTCAACACCTCAAAAAACGATTTTTTTTGCAAAATTGTTCTTGTATTGAAAAAAACGTTTTTTTTTGTAAACAAAACCAAAAAAACACCGAATGACATTCTTGTTCAATAATTTTTTGACTTTTTTTATTTCAGTTGAGCGGTTCGCCTTTAATCGCGTTCACCGCAAGCCTCTTAAAAAAAAGGCTTTTCGGGTTAAGGGCCATAAGTCCTACAACTGTTAATATTTTTTAATGTTAAAATTCTAATTTTGTTCTCCGAAACCAGCCCCAACGAACTGTATTTAGTTTATTCCAATAAAATGTTCATAACGTCCTTAAAAAAATTCACGAACATATCTCAATTGTTTCCATCACCTTTGCATATAACCCCTTAATGGCGCGTCCAGCTGCTTCCTCAAGCTCCGGAATAATCTGTGGATCATTGTCATGCACTTTTCCTTTCAGAAATACCAAAGGAAAGAAGTCCAACGGCGTAAAATCGCACGATCTTGGTGGCCAATTCACACCGCCGCGGTGCGACAGAACACAACCGCGAAACCTCGTCTGCAATAACTACGCAGTAACAATGCAGCAAACGACAATTTCCATGCGTTGCTCGATCGTCTTATTCTCCAAGACCAAACCCCAATACTTCCCGATGCCAGTTGTCAAAAATTCGTCCTCCATCTTCGCCACAACAAAAAAATAACCCGCAATTTAAAATGTCAGGTCATTTTGACACACCCATTACAGGAGTGTAAAGACTCCCAAGTGCGCAGACTGATGAACGGATGAGGAAGAGCAGCAGGCCAAGCGTTGAATTATCGTAGATCTAAATAACCCTCTTTATTTTTAATATTAACTCGATGACTCGATACAATACTCGAAAAATATATTATACAAAATATATCAACGTAATCTTAAGCCTTAAGCCTTGTCATTACAAAACCATTGTTTCCCTCCGCGAGTTTTCAATAACGCGTCGAGTAGAAAATGGTCAGAACGTGACAGCGTTCCCGTCCAATGCCCCCCCCCCCCCATATTTTACAACGATAACTTTCACCTTTGTACCTCGTCAATTATTCGCACTTATCGATAACACGTACTCCGATTGACGAAGATTTCGACGGATCGTGCGTTTCTCGACGTTTCTTCACAATATCCTCCGCCGCAGAAATAAATCACATAGCGAATTATCGTCTATATATATATATATATATACAGGGTGTCCCAGAACTCAACGTTAAGCCGAAACGGAGTGACAGGATTGATTGTAACCATCATGAGAAAAATCCGAAAAAAAATCTATCCCATGGAGTTTGAAAATTATGGGCATTTAAGAAAAACCTAGAAATTTGGTCAAACTGTAACCATTTTTCGGTTATTGTGAAACAAACCCAAACAAACCCAAACAAACACAAGTTTCCAAGAATTAAGGCTATTTGTTAAACTATGAATTTAAAATTTTCACAATTTGTCTACTTTGAAAGGCCCTGCTTTATTTTTTTCTGCTTTATTTTTTTTCTGATTTTTCTCATGATGGTTACATTCAATCCTGTCACCCCGTTTCGGTTTAACGTTGAGTTCTGGGACACCCTGTATATATATATATATATATATATATATATATATATATATATATATATACGAAACCTACGAATATTGCCCCTAAGTATAACGTGTAATTATTTATTTACAAAGATACCGTGTATATTATATATATATGTATTTTTGGGATAGTGATTTAACAATTTGGTATCGCGCTAATCGGTCGTTGGGAGCAGACATTTCGTCTTTGACCAGGAATTTAACCCTCCGTTGATATTCGGCCACGACTTTGACACACTGGGCCAATTTGGCCCTAATGGTACTTCATCCGACTGCCATTGACAACCCTTCGGTCGTGTGTGTTTTTTTTTTTTTAAATCAGTGATACTTTAAACATTCCTTAAAATGTCTGCATAATTAAAATTCGGAAAATGTCACATTAATTTGCTGCAAAAAATTATTGTAATTGTTCCATTTTGGAAGGGTGAATATTACGGTGAAATTCCGCTGGGTCAAAATGACCCAGTGTGTCAACGCAGGGCTGAAGAAAAATCGTGAGAAACATTCATCGAGGGTCTTGGTAGTAAAAATTAATGTATAAAGAGGTACAAGTTATTTTTTTCACAGGCTTTCGATGAATAAAAATATCGACCCCTAACATCGACCCTAATAAAAATAAGAACAATTATTATCGTTATTGTTCACAGGAGTGTCGGGGTGTTACTATGTACAGGGTTGATCCCGGATTGCAACGAAATAACTCGAGTCTGCTCGACTCGTTGCGAAGACTATTCGTTTCACTGAAACTCTACAATATTTTGTACATGCAAACACGCTTCGTTATTTTTATCCATTGGTATACATGTGTGTCTTGACGTTGCTTATTTTTTTTTTACAGCTTATCATTCACGTGAGGCGAATCACGTGTCACACTCGACAACGAACAGAGCCTTGAGGCTCTTTCAACCGCGAAGCAAACGTAACGATTTTTTCATTCGCCCCTCCTGACGTTACTTTATCGATACAATCAAGTATAGCCACCGTTCGAACGAATATATAATAATTTAACAAACACTCGTAAAGGATCAATAACGAAAGTGTGTTCAAAAAAACACACACGCATTAAACGTAATAACGTAGAAGAACGATATTGAGAAAAATCTTAAGTAATCAGTAAAAAATTCCTTTTCCGTTTGGCCAATTATTTGTAATTACGACGTGGAGAAGTTACCGATGACTTTTGCGATTTATTTCCGCCGGTTAGTTGTTGGACACCAACAACGGTGACAATTCTCGACGGGAATCGCCGTGGAAATTCAAAAGACTCTCGCGACGTCGCACGCCGGCAAATGACGAAAATGTGAGAGTTTATCACACGCGCAATTCGATTCGTTTCGAGAAGAATTTGAGTACTCCATTCGAGTCGTTGCAAAAAAATTCGCACGTAGTCAAAATCTAAACATCGATTTTAATAATGGGGCCAAAGAGTTACGAACTTGTTTAATCAAATTATCGTTGAACGTGTAATAAGTGAAGACATTTTTTTTATATGAAATAAAATAATTGATTTTTCTAAATACGTATGATTTTTTTTTAAACCCTTAATAGTCACAGCTAGAATCACGTTATAGTCATACTGGGCCCATGAGACCCAGGCGCTTTTAAATTGTTCTCAATAATTAAATAATGCATTCAGCGATATGAAAAAAATAGTGAGGTATAATTTGAACCTTGTTAAATACAAGGATATTGGTTAGAAATCAAAAATTAAATTTTAAATATGAAAAAAAACGTAAAAAATGACTTTTCTTAAAAATTGCTGTAACTCTTGTAATTATTGACCAAAAAAAAATGGTTTTATAATCTGGAAACAATGTACTTTGAAATAGACATAGCGGTTTCTGTGGACTTTTCAAAAAGTATATTTTATTCATCCAACGCAGGTGCGATTTAAAAGGAAAGAATGAAACGCTTACGCATATGAAAAAAAAGGTATGTTTTATTGGGAAAAAAAAAGTTGTACGTTATCGAAATAATTTGTTTGGGTCCGGTGGACCCAGTGTGACTATTAAGGGTTAAATGTTCTGCTCTTCGAGTTTTTTTGAAGGTTCTTTTTATGAAGATGTTTTTCCAACGCCGTGGATACTACATTAAGATAATTTGGAATCGTTTATCACAAATGTGAAAAATGTCGCAGCGGCTTATTCGTTTGTTCAGACTGTCGAAACGAAATTCAAAAAGAAAATTCGAAAAAAATGCACAAGCATTGATAAAATCAAAGAAGTCGATGTCCATGGAGACAGAAACGTTTCCTTTGATTTCCTTTAATCTATTTGAACTTTGGCATTAAAACCGTATATACCTTTGAAAAAAAAATTATCGGTTTTTCCCTATTGGCTTAAATGATGAATAAACACCCCAAGAATTGTATGGTCCGGAGAAAATTGCTTTTCAAATTTTAAACGCGTTTTTCTCGAAAACACGTTTTCAAAATCGGGCGGACTCGTAACTCCCCCAATTTCCTACCGATTGACTTCACCTTTCAACTGTACCTTCTTAAATAGACTTCCCAACGAAGTACACACGATTTTTACCATCGAATAAAAATTACGGTCTTTATAAACAAATTCCCTATTTTTTTTTAGTAAAATATGTGTATTTTTTTCACAACGGTGCCGAAATTTGCAAAAACCAATATTTTTTAATAATCGTGTGTACTTCGCTGGAATCCTGTAGATTACGAAAAAAAGATTACTTTTCTGTCCCAGGCTCTCATGTGCATCTGGAAGGAGTCCGCCCGTGGGCCTAAAAAAATACGTTCTTTTTTTACCGGCCACTAGGCCGCCATTTTATATTTTTTTTGGAAAATAAAAAATTGATTTGAGTACCTACAGATGGGTAAAAAAACCCAAAACTCCAATGCGACTGCTCAATTAGTATTTCCAAAAAAAAATGCCAAAAACGCCTTATTTTCGGACCATCCAAAGGCCTTAAAGATCGATGCTCATGGAAACTCAGATGTGCTTGAATTTTTTGCCGCTTTTGGACGAATGGAAAAGTGCTCAAATTCCGATAGAATGAAAATTGGAATGTACGTCTGATGTATCCTAATGATCGATCGTGCGAGAAACGAATTCTTTACCGTGGGAATATCATGAAACTTCGAATTCGGCTGGAATTCGACTTAGCAGCTAGTTATAATTCGGAATGGATATTTATTTACACACTATGGATAGTAGAGATCTTATTATGTCCGGACGTCGCGAAGATTTTTTTTTGTTTGGCCGAGGCTTGAAGAAGTAGCAACTGACCTGCGTAACTTCGTCCCAGAAAGTCTCGCAGGCATTTCGATTGATTAAACAAAAAAAATGTGCTCACCCAAACTGATATTGTTAATTTTTTTCTCCTTATTAATAATATTTATGGGTTGAATCTACGACGATATCGAAACTACGGCGGGTCTTTCCAAATGGCCGTTCTCGCGGCACAATTTGTTTATCGCTGAGCTCAACGACGCGGCGTGAGCTGCCGCTAGCTGATGATGATGATGTTGATGATGATGGTGATCGGGTGAGTGGCTCGCTGACACGAGAACCGGCGAACGTGAGAGCCTCCCGGGTGGCGACGAAGACTCGATCTTTGGCGAATGATTGCCGAGCAGCTGCTGATGCTGTTGCTGCTGCTGGGGCTGGGATTGTTGTTGGTGTTGCTGGTTAGCCAGCATGTCGTAGTAAACGTTCGGGGTGGGCGATTGGTACGACAGTATGCGATTCGTCGCCTGTGGACTCGAGAGGTACAACGCGTTTCCGTACGCTGGCTGTGCTCCCATTCTCAAATCTGCATAACTATCTGCACACACAAATTGTATATTTTTATTTTTTTAGAACGACGAGCAGTTCACCACTTTTTCTATTAAAACGAACGGTTCAATATTATTCTCACAAACGAACATGAATTTGACATTTGTACTGAATCTGCCGATTTTTATATGATTTTATTTCTTTTTAATCGAAGGTTTGACTTATTTTTCCGTATTTGAATTTTATTCGAGAAATGTTTTGAGGACAATGATTTTCTTTGATTATAATTTTTCTTTAACAAACTTTTACAGGTTAGAACAGGTGAAGAAGAAAAAATACATTTTTCCTATAGTTGTACTAAATCTGCTGATTCTTAGTTATTTTTATTTGCATATTTCACTGATTTTTCATTATTTCAATTTTATTCCAACGTTATTACTGTCCGACCTCCGAATAAGAAACCAAAAGCCTCCAAGGGCAAGAGTTTTTCTTATATATCGCATACCCCCACCAGGCGCGCTCCGCGCTCGATATCTCTGTCTGTCTCTCTCATTCTTTTCCGCATGCGATCCTCTCAACAAGAAACTCGCTCGAACGAGTTGCAACTTAGTATTCACATCGCCCATGCAAAAACGTTTTCGACTGCGCGTGGACATTTGTTTAGCCAATTTGTTCCACGTTAATATACGGACTATTGAATATTATTGTGTACGACTGTATCTGAATTACTATTAACTGTTATAAAATGGCCGAAACTGTAAAGAAGCGTAAGAGATCAGACTGTAGTATACAAGTTGAAGAAAATATTACAGAATCTGCGCCACAAGGTGATAATGTAAACAAAGAGCTTTATGTCCATATATTTTTATCCCATTTATATAAAAGAAGAAATCAATATCTCTGAGGATACATCTTCAATGGCAGAGTTCGATTCTCTCAAAAATATTCCACCGTCAGTTGAGTGCGTTGCGGATCAAAATAATACGCAGCAATACGAAAACGCTTTTCTTTACGTCTCGGAAACTTTTGCTGTTTTATATGAAAATCTTTAAACGCCCTCATCTTTGTTTTTATTTTATATGAAATCTTGTCAACACATATATGTGTCCTTTTAATGAATACAAAAAATTTCTAATAAAGTTGTAGATTTTTTGTTCCACTCACACACGCACACACACATACTCACATCAATTTACATTACAACGTTCACTCTATTTTGCCCGAATAACCTCTCCCAGGCTGGTTTCTTAACCAGAGGTTCCGCGCACAAAATTCTCAAGCTCGGAGTCCGGGTCGGAGTGGGGGAAGCGCTCGAGTGAGAAACTGCGGAAAGTTTCTTAGGGGCCGTCCATAAATTACGTCATTTTAAAATAGGGGGGGGGGGTTCGTCTGCGGATGACGGTAAATGATGGATGGGGGGGGGGGGCGTTTCGAAATTGACGTCATTCTTGTGATACCAGTTACTTGAAAATGTACAATAGTATATTGTACAACTAGAGTGGTTTCCCCGCATGAGTGATGAAAAATATTGTGCAAGTACCTAATGGTATTAATTATTGAACTCATTATTTATTTATTTATTACATAAGGTTTGTCTACATTATATTCGAGAACTTCAAATAACAGCGTACCTATGAAAATAGTTCGATCGAGCCAAAATGAATATGGGGAGGATACGGAGATATTACCCGTGATCCAGGATTTGTAAGAATGGGTGAAAACTCCGTGGGAGCTATCCAAAGAAAACTAAAGAATAGAGAAGAATAATATTATTATATTAATGAAAATTGCCAAAGTACAAAATAATAAAAGATGATTCTATAACAAAATGTGGGAGCTATCCAAAGAAAACTAAAGAATAGGGAAGAATAATATTATTATATTAATAAACATTGCCAAAGTACAAAATAATAAAAGATGATTCTATAACAAAATGTTTTAATGTTACCCAATTTTTCTCAAATCCGCAAATGTTTTAATTTTGCCAAACTGGTAATGACGTCAATTTTGCGAGAGGGGGGGGGGGGGTCATTAGGAAATGACGATGGGATGATTGTAGGGGGGGGGGGGGGGGTCGAAAATCAGCAAAAATCGATGACGTAATATATGGACGGCCCCTTATTGCCGGGTTTCTTATTCGGAGGTCGGACTGTATTGTCCTATTCGAAGTTTATTCTAGCAATATTTTGTCAACAATGACTTTCTTTGCTTCTAATGTTCACTTAACAAACATTTACATGTTAGAACGGATTTTTTTTTAATAAAAAAATTTCTATATTTATACTAAATCTACCGATTTTTATCTATTTTTGTTTCAATATACCTAATACTTATTTTTCCTTATTTCAACTTTGTTCCGACGTTATTATTTTTCTATTTCCATTTAATTGTAGCAATGTTTCATCAACGACGATTTTCTTTGATTCTTATTTTGTTATAACAAACATTTACATGTGAAAATAGATGAAAAAAATGATATACATATTTTCTACATTTGTCCTAAATCTGCCAAATTTGATCTATTTTTATTTCCGTATTTCACTTATTTTTCCTTATTTCCATTTCATCCCAACGTTAATATTTTCAATTGCGATTTAATTCAAGCAGTATTTAATCAACAATGATTTTCTTTGATTCTTATTTTTTTTTTCAACGAATATTTACATGTCAAAACAGATTTTAAAAAATGTACATATTTTCTATATTTGTCCCAAATCTGCCAATTTCGATCTATTTTTCTTTATTTTTATTTCAATATTGCACTTATTTTCCTTACTTTAATTTTCCTCTAACGTTGTTATTTTTCCGTTTCAATTTAATTCTAGCAATATTTTGTCAACAACATGAATCCTTCATACTCATTTGTCTTGAACAAACATTTGCATGTTAAAACAGATTTAAAAACACATTTGTTTGCACATTTGTTGATATCGACATGTTTGTGAAAACCAAACATTAAAATTAAACGAACTCGAACGAAAATCAAATGAAATTGAATTGACGATTGAAGAACACGAATTGAAAAGATGACACGAAGTTAAAACAATTTCAGTAAAAGTGTCAAAAATGTATGTATGTGGGTGAAAAAGTACAGAAAGTACAGTGAGAGGGCGTGGAACAAAAAGTTCATTCGGCGACTAACCTGGCTCGAGTTTCAAATTGTTGTTATTGTTGTTGTTGTTGTTGTTGTTGTTGTTAATAGCGCACTGCGGGACATTGTTGGAGATCGGTGTGTCCGTTTGTTTCATGCCACCCTTAGGCTTGCGCTTGCGCGTTTGAATCGTGTCCTTCTTCATTGACGGGGGTCTGTTGATTCCGTGCAATTTGAAGTAGAGACCGCACGCGTTGCACACCGGCTCGCCACTCGTGTTACGTCGCCACAACGAAGTTATGGACGTCCCACAATTGCTGCAAGACAGGCCGATGCGTTTTGACGCCGACTGCGTAAAAAAACGACACATCCGACAAATTAGACGAGTCCCCTGTGCCAAAAGACTTTCAGGAGCGGACAAATAGAGCGAAAGAAAAGAAAACTAAATTTTCCGTGTTCACAAAAATTGACTTTTAAATTTTCCTCGCCGACGTTTATATTATTCTCCGGAGTCATTTGTGAAATGAGAAGTACAGTTGACCCATTTTTTAAAACAGTAATTACGCAAATTTTACGATAAAGTTCATATTCATGAAGCTAAAATGTCCAAAAAATAATCTCCATGCAAACTTTTCCCACCGAAAGGCGAAAATTACGTGAACGAGAAACTCAAAAACAATTTGAAACACGAGAGAGAGAGGGAGGGAGAGAGGGAAAGAGAGATTTTTTTTATTTCACTTTTTTCGATATTTAACATTTTTTATGAAAAAAAAATTGATTTTTGCGAGAAAAAAATCATTTTTAATTTAAAGAAACGAGTAAAAAATGTATCCTTTAATTGACTTTTAGCAAACTTTTTTTTATTTCACTTTTTTCGATATGTAAAATTTTTTATGAAACTATAAAGAGCTTGCCCATCCCGAAGTCACGCGCTCGCGATGAATTTTGTAAAAACGCAAAAGAGAGAAATTAATATCAAAGAAAAAATGTATGCTCCATTGTTACTATCGCATGCATCGCGGTACAATATGCACAGAGTGCGAGGAAAGAAAAAAGCAGAGAAAAAGTATCTAAAACGTCTTTTATGAATGAAAAAAAAGTCTTGAGCGTGAGCGAGTTCGTAAATGGGACTGGTGTTCTATGGGTCACCATACATCACCATCAAACTCCTAAATATCCGTTTTTTTTTCGAGAACACACAAGAAACGAGAGCGAGAGAGACAGAGAGAGATATTGAGAACTAATGAAGCAATTTCGGCTAAAATCGTTTCAATCAAAAAGCTGTATTGACGGAAAAAATAGAAATAGAGATAAGCTGAGGAAAAAAGCGACGTGTAAACACCCCAAGGGTATTAGCGAAAAATGCGAAATTATTTTGTATGCGAGAGAGGAACAAGGTGTTAAATTGAGGATTGTGAATGCTGATTTGGAAGGTTAATGTGACACCTACCAAGCGGCGGCTCGATTTCTCCTCGAGGACGCGACGGGTATTATTACACACATAGAAGTTTTTGAAGAATTCGCCCTGGTCCGCCACTGAAACAGACAGGAGGCCAAAACGTTAAAGGTCGTTTCACGCACGACTAATCTCCCCGTTTCTTTGTTTTTTTTTTCAAATTTAATTTTTCTTCATTTCATCACAAAGTAAGAATAAACAAAAAACGGAATTATCCGACGAGAACGCGATCTACGAGCGATCTCGTGGGAAATAAAACAAGGGTACTCGAACTGGACGTATATCTGTGGCCAGTTCTTTCTGCAAGCCTCGTGGCATAATAATTGGCAAAAAAGAAACGAAAAAAAAGAAGAAAAAAAAACGAAATACCAATAGCGGTCAATCACGTAGATTTTTCCAGAATTTCTCAGCCTCACAATACTATATTGGCAATACCACGGGCGAATTCCCACATAGGCTCCTGGTCGCCTTTCGGAGACGCAAGCAGCCGCCGGTCATGCGCGAAAAAAAATCATTTCAATTCATTTCGTACGAATTTGAGTAAGCACACGGTAGAAACGAGATCAAATTGAGACGTTGCTTGTTTGATGAGAGCTTCGTAGACGAAAAAAAAAATTGCGAAAACATTGACAGAAGTCAGTGTTGAATTAAGGAGAATTTATTTGTCTTCGAAAGTACTGCAATATTAATCTTTTTCTCGCAATGTTTCGTGAGGAGGGGATGATCGGATGAAAAAAAAAGTGCATATTCTTTATGGGATCTGTCTTAATTTTTCTCGGTTCTCGATGATGCCCTAATTTCTCTCTTTCTCTCTATCTCTCTCTCTCTCTGCCTCGTTATCTACCTCGCTTGCTCCTCTCTCGCATTTCATCGCGAAAAAAAATCGAATAACAATATATGTATGTATATGCATATATATATATATCTATATTTGTATATGTGCATATATATTGTTTCCCGTATGACCAAGGCGGTGACCGTAGCTCCTTGCTTACCAGGCGCCGTGGTTGTTTGACCAGTGGCCGATTCATTCCGTTCATCTTGTGGTAGAGACCGCAGGCATTGCAAAGATAATGTCCAGTTCCATCTCTTCGCCATAAGGGTGTAGATATTGCGCCGCAATTAACGCACTCCCGACCCTCGGTAAAGAACTCGGCCTCGATGTTGTGCTGCACTGCGTTTTGCGTATATTCATATTTTTTTTTTTTTTACATTCTTCATTCATTACGTTAGATTTTATCTTTTGGTTATATTTTCTATCGCGCCGGTGATCGAATTGAGGGAGCAGAAAGAGACCGATTGTAATTGTTGATATCGCCGAATTTTAGATGACTTTTTGCCACGGGACCTTTTGTAACCAACGCTAGTGACGATTTTTTTTAATAGACTTGTCGTAGACAATACCTGGTACACGAAGGCTAGAGTGACTTTTTTTCATGCTGCGTAGTTTCAGCAATCGAAATTCTTATTAACTTGCAGTTCTTTTGGCTATGGAAATAAATTTTCGTATTTCTAGTCCCAACCATAGATTCTAATCGCAATTCACCATTGAAATCCAATGCACGAATCCAATTTAAATCCTAAAGGGTTGCCACATTATCGAACAGAATCCAATATCATTCTTGATGGGTCTGATCGCATTATGTACGATGAATTTGCTGATCAATATATATATATATATATATATATATATTATACACACAAAATAAGTAGATGTTAAAAGTCTTAATCTTTTCTTACAAAAGTATAAATCGCTTACAAGGAACATCACTTAAGTGTCCGCCTGCGATTTTGTCGAAACTCATATATGTGATAAAACATTAAAAACTACTAGACAGGTATCTTTTATTATCTGCAGCAAAACGTTTTTAAAGAGTGAACGACCCTCAAAGAGAGGCGTGTCACCCCTTAATTTAATTTATTTCAATTATTCTATAGTAGATTTTCCATCGCTTTACATTAGAAGAATTTTGGTTGTTGTTTCATCCAGATCGGTGGACTGCTGGTGGGTGAAACTGCAAAACCACCCCTCAAGATGCCTTTCTTTGAAGAGTGGTTTCTCCCTTAAAACCGTTTTTCCGCAGATAAAAAAAAATACGTATCTAATGGTTGTCAATGCTTTATCACATACATGAGTTTCAACAAAATCGACGGTGGACACGTAAATGATGTTCCTTGTTAGAGAAGTATATATTATAAATCGATTTGCATCTCATCACTGCGAATGCAGTGAAATTATTATTTTTATTCATTTTACTGCACTTTGACATAATATCTCCATTAGGGTGATTCGTTTCAGGGCAACTTTTTTCTTTGACTCATCGTGCCCGAAAACCTTTAGCTGGTACCTAAAAACGAAGTTTCGTGAAAGGGGGGTGTTGTCAAAAAATATTTAGAGGTCGCGAATCAAAATTGAAGGTTTCCCATTTGATTAACATTGAAAAAAATGTTTTTCTCATTATTAGTGTTACCATTCTGTGAATTTTGATATCGCGATATTTTTCAAGTGGGTTCTCGCAGGAAATATGATACTCCACAATAAAGTTCATTGAGCCATGGGCGTAAATTCAACCGGTTCAGCGGCATCATTATTCCAAGTGAATATTGTGCAAAATATCTATTCAAACGGCTGTAACGCCTAAGCTATTAGATATATCGAAAAAAATTCAAATGAGAACTATGTAGAGAAAGTAATTTGCTACAAAAAAGTCTTATAAGCCGAGCCTGTAAATTCAACTCTTTCTCAGCTATAGGTGGATGAAGTAAAATAAATAGATTTTTTTTTAAACAAAAATATCTATTTATTTTACTTCATCCACCTATAGCTGAGAAAGAGTTGAATTTACAGGCTCGGCTTATAAGACTTTTTTGTAGCAAATTACTTTCTCTACATAGTTCTCATTTGAATTTTTTTCGATATATCTAATAGCTTAGGCGTTACAGACGTTTGAATAGATATTTTCATACAATATTCACTTGAAATAATGATACCGCTGAAACGGTTGAATTTACGGACATGGCTCAATGAACTTTATTGTAAAGTATCACATTTCCTATGAGAACCCACTTGGAAAATATCGCGATATCAAAATTCGCGGGATGGTAACACTAATAATGAGAAAAATACTTTTTTCAATGTTAATCAAATGGGAAACCTTCAATTTTGATTCGCGACCTCTAAATATTTTTTGCCAACACCCCCCTTTCACGAAACTTCGTTTTTGGGTACCAACTAAAGGTTTTCGAGCACGATGGGTCAGAAAAAAAAGTTACCCTGAAACGAATCACCCTAATCTCCATACACGGACACGCTCACGAAGTAGGCTATGTTTCAACAGGTCGATTTTTTCTCGTAACTTTCCACATATTTTCGATTCAACCATGGTAAAGATGGTCAAACGGCGTTCATCGGGGAACAGTAAAGAATCTAATTGAATCCCACTGAAGGCTCCCTAAGTGCGATGCCCCCAACGAATCCCTATAGAGATGTAGGTACATCTTGGGACGCCTCAACAAATTTGTGCACAGGCTTACGAAAGAATCTTTTTCTTTGGGAGAACCAACACATTCCGGTTTAGAATTGGAATTGAGCACACTTGGATTCCAATGTGAACTCCGTACGTGCGGCGTCCCTATCATATCCCTATAGGGATGTAGTAGGGTCTCGTGTAGAAGTTTGAGTGGGGAAAAAGTACTGCCCTTGATCTGCCTTCCCCGGATAATATCAGGCTCTGGTCATTCCAGCCTGAAATAGGTTCGCAATGTAACGGGTCTAAGGCTAGGTTGCGATCCGCTGTTCCCTTTCTGGGGATCTGATCCAGAACGGGCCGGAGAACAAGCGGTTAATGGCCCGGAAAGTTGTAGGGAATAGATCGGGAAATAACCAGGAACAAACGAGGAAATTAAAAATGACGTTTCAGCGTTTTGAGAATCCTTGAGGAGGTAAAATTTGGAGTTTATTCAATGTAGTATTTCGACAACATGTTGTTTGCTGGTTGTCTACTTGCTAAGGTAGTATACGAGTGTATGAGCACGCTTGCTCGCATTTCCTGATAGGCAAAGAGACAGAAAAACGTACGCAGATGAGTGCAAAGGGTTGTTTCACAGGTATCGCAAAATCATAAGCGTAAGTGCACGCTGTAAGCATAGCAATTCTGTACGTGGTACAACTCACAGGACGAGTTTTTATCCTCGTACGATGGTACTTTGCTTACGCGAAGCGCTTCGCTTGTAGCCATCTGGCGGATTGTTGGCAACATACATTTAGGTAGTGTCTTCCCGGCCAGAACATTGATATTTCCCAGCATGGCGACAAGGCGTTCAAAAACCACGAATGACCTGCTTTACTTTTGTGCCTCATAAAATAATTTGGCTATTCTTTATGCTCAAATCATTACTTATCGTAATCCCGGTATTTATGATAAGCATTGTTATCCTCGTCGATTATCATTGATGAAATGAATGCTTCTAATGATGAATAAAATTACAAAAGATGTATTAGTTTCATCCCAATCAATTATAAATATTTTTGATGAGGTGAAAAGCAAAGTAGCTTTTCTTTAGTTCTTAAAGACAGGCTCCACTTTTCAGAATATGTCGATGTTCTGGCCGCTCAGACATTACGTGAAGATGTACTTGCTTGCAATGTATCCCGGCCAGAAGATTGTAATTTCCAAACATGAAGGGTAATCCGTAAAAAACGATTTTGCGATCATCCGAGCTTGTTCCATGGGGGGGCCCGGTCAGTTAAATCAGACAAGGCAAGTCTGGTCAGGGCCGGACACAAAGTAGGCAGTGCTCGGTCACATTTCTGCAAGGGGACTCGCCAACAAATTTCTGCACGCGCAAGTGCTTAGTTTTTCTCGAGTTTTTATGTGCGCAGGTCTGGAAAGTCAGGCTCGTTTTTGGTCGTGGGAAACGTTTTCAAAAACTTGGAGATTTCAGATTTGGCATACGAAAAAGCCACGGTGGAGTCTTCAGACTTTTATTCAAGTCCGTGCCAACGGCAGAGAGATTTTTCCACCAAAGCTTTAGTTTCAACGCGGGAATAAATTAGGATAGTTTGCCCCGTAGGCAATGTTTCGCCACTAATCGTCATTATACGTTTTTGATGAGTCTCGCGGTCAATGTCTCACTAATAAGTTTCTTCCGATGACTTTCCAAAACGGATTCTTCGTCGTTGAAAATTTCATCCTACCGAACGTTATCGGTCATTTTATTTTGCGAGTTTCCACATTCGTACGATCGCAAGATAAACGCAGAAAGGCGATTTTTCACTATTTTTTTCCTGCGAGACAGAAGGAGAAGGCATAATCGAAAAAAATTAATATTTATAGTGCAAAGTCACTGTATACAAGGAAGAAGCGAAGTTCACAAGGATCGGATGGTGGGTTGCAGCAGACGGACGTGACTTTATCAGGACTTCCGGCGTTTAACGATAGCGCCGAACAGGCGAATATATATATGTACGTGAACCGGAAAATTCAACTCCTCCCACACTTGTAACGCCAACGTTACAAGCTCCCTGTACGGCACACGCGTCCATGCGGTATAAAAGAAGGGAAAAAATTATTTTAAGACCAGTGCCGGGTATCTGCGCGCATTATTATCGTACGTACACGAAACTGTCATGCCCTGGTTGAATTTTTTTTCCTACTCAAACGCGATTCTTTTTCAACCAGACCCATAATGGATATCGCAACGAATACAGTGTACAGAGGAAAAAAATCGCTACACGCTTCGACGAAATGAATTACTCACTTATATTCTCCATTGGCGCAAAATGTATTGGACCATCGATGAGAAAATTACGGTTTGGCATAAAATTCAATAATTGTTTGGATTCATGACCGTGTAAAATTTGGACTTCCTTCAAATCAAAAAATTGTAAATTTGGTGGAGACGCACTGAGAAAAAAGCCAATTGAATAAAAAAAATATATTGGTTGATCCAAATACAGTCCGACCTCCGAATAAGAAACCCGACAATAAGAAACTTTCCCCAGTTTCTCACTCGAGCGCTTCCCCCACTCCGACCCGAACTCCAAGCTCGAGAGTTTTGTGCGCGGAACCTCTGGTTAAGAAACCAGCCTGGGAGAGATTATTCGGGCAAAATGGAGTGAACGTTGTAGTGTAAATTGATGTGTGCATGCGTGCGTGAGTATCTGTGTGTGCGTGTGTGAATGTAACAAAAAATCTACAAGTTTATTAGAAATTGTTTGTATTCATTAAAAAGATACATATACGTGTTGACAAGATTTCATATAAAATAAAAACAAAGATGAAGGCGTTTAAAGATTTTCATATAAAACAGCAAAAGTTTCCGAGACGTAAAGAAAAGCGTTTTCGTCTTGTTGCGTATTATTTTGATCCGCAACGCACTCAACTGACGGTGGAATATTTTTGATAGAGTCGAACTCTGCCATTGAAGATGTATCCTCAGAGATATTGATTTCTTCTTTTATATAAATGGGATAAAAAATATGGACATAACGCTCTTTGTTTAAATTATCACCTTGTGGCGCAGATTCTGTTATATTTTCTTCAACTTGTATACTACAGTCTGATCTCTTACGCTTCTTTACAGTTTCGGTCTTTTTATAACAGTTAATAGTAATTCAGATACAGTAGTACACAATAATATTAAATAGTCAGTATATTAACGTGAAACAAATTGGCTAAATAAATGTCCACGCGCAGTCGAAAACGTTTTTGCATGGGCGATGTGAATACTAAGTTGCAACTCGTTCGAGCGAATTTCTTGTTGAGAGGATCGTATGCGGAAAAGAGTGAGAGAGACATACAGAGGTAGTGAGCGCGGAGCGCGCGCCTGGTATGCGATATATAAGAAAAACTCTTCCCCTTCGGGGCTTTTGGTTTCTTATTCGGAGGTCGGACTGTACATGTGCTTCTGCGGAATGCCACCGATATATGAGATTGTTACAATACTATAAAATAGTGGAAAATGTGATCGATTTAAATAACATATTATTTTATTTGAAAAAGCTCTTCTGTTCTCTGAATATCTACATTATCCTTCAAATAAAATTATATTCTATTGAAATCATTCCACATACAATCCGTAGATGTACTGGATAAAATAATTAATCAGTGGCTACAACATTGTTTATTTCGTACAAAAATAGATCAAAAATATACATATATCGAAACGAATATGCCATGGGATGTTAGTTTTTCAATTTGTTTTAAATATTAAATAAAAAGTGAGCATTAGAACGATCATCCGCGATAATAGTGGAGTGAATATCAGATATCCAATGGAATATCCATGGAGAGAATATCAGATATTCAACTGATAAGAACAGATACTACACTTTGATCTTACCCAGAGGCCAAGAAGCGATACTCTTTAGAGTTTCTCCGGCTTTTGATTAGATTTTCGGTTCGCGCTACGCTTACGAGAAACGAGCGCGCGTGCGGCTTCTAGCGGTTACTCCGAGAACTACGGGTTTCCTCACACCTATAATTTCGGTGGCGCTCGGCCGTGATTTGGTTGAATTTTTTCAACCAAATGCGCAAGAAACAAACTTTATTTTCGCATAATTTTTTAACCAATTCAGACATTTGCTTAAATATTTTTCAATGAAAATAAAATATTAATATTTTAATGAATAATATATTTGGAAACCAATATCGGATATGGTGAAAAAAATAAAATAACATGTTTACTCAATAGAATTTTTATCTGAATCAAACGAGCGAAATTCAATTTTTCTCGTGTACTCGAAGCAATAATATTCATGTTATGAATTGAAACGTTTTTTTTTGTTCGTTGCAGAAAATGCATTCAAAACTATATAATTTGTTTGCGATAATTTTTTAGATAGTTTCAATAATATATTATTTTCGGCTAACAATATATATTTTGAATGAAAAAAAAACTTTTAATTTTATCATGTTATTAAAGTCAATAGCGTTTTCTTTAGACTAATAAATCCGATTATTTACACCAACAATTTTACAATTGAATTAACGAAATTTCATCCACCAACACCAATGTTATTGGATCAAGGATTTTTTTTTCTCATTGCGGAAAGGAATTAAAAGTTGTGTAGGTAATGGGGAATTAACTATGGGGACTTTTATACCACGAGAGGAGAGAATTCGGAGGGCAAGATATGAGACATCCGCGAGAACGCACCGAGCAATCGGATATTATGTAAGTTAATAAGTTCGTTGGTCAGATTATGAGGATGCTGACGAGGCTGAACCTCCCTTCAAACGTTCTTCTTCGAGCTTCGTATTGCGATCCCGCGTCTACACGACGCCCCGCTTATGCATATACGTATATGTTAAATGCGCATACACATATTCTCACCCGTGTATACCGAAGCTAATGAAATGTGCACCTATCGCGAGACAGATTCAATGAACCCGGACAACCTTTCGCGCTCGTTATTTTTCGAATCTACCATGCACACGATCCCAAGTCGATGACCACAGAACTTTTAGACATTATCGTTCAAGAATTTGTACCACACATACATTCCCACAGTCTGAAGTTTGAGTTAAGGGCCACACCTGGTTGATTTTTATTCAAAACATCGATTCTTGGCTTTCCAGGAATTTTCAAAATATAACATTTCGAAAATATTCTCTGGTCATTTTAAGTCGATCCTTTAGAACTTTAAACCTTCCTTGATACACTGGGTCATTTTGATCCGGACGAATTTGAAAGAAAATGCTCACTTGCCCAAAATTGAAAGTTTTTAATAATTTTTTACGACAATTCAATTTCGTACCTTCCGAATTTTAATTATGCAGACATATTAAGAAATGTTTAAAGTGTATCTCGGATTTTTTTCAATAAAAACCAGCCGAAGGGTTGTTGAGGGCAAGCGGATGAAGTACTATTCGGGTCAAATTGACCCAGTGTGTCAAAGTCGTGGCCAACTATAATTTTTCAAAATCGGTGACCAAGATATCTCAAAAATCACTGCACTGCTTCAATAAAGACATTTTTTCGATACATGAGGTTTTTTTTAATCAACGAAAATAGAGCGTTTTTTTTACCAAAAATCGATACTTTCACTTTAGAATGCGGTCATTTATTCAAAGATCAATATTTTATCAAATACTTCGTTCAAGAACTAGATAATTCGATCCAAATACTAAATGCGTTTAATATTTTTATTTTTGATGGTTTGTTCCCGCGAAGGATGTTTATCAAAAAGCAAATATTTATAAAAAAATGTTCAACTAGAAAATTATAAAAGCTACTTAAAACCATACTCTTTAATGTAAAAAATAATCATTTGAGAATCTGCACGCGTATTGGCAGAAAAAAATTCGGGAAAATTCTACTTTTTGCCGGCCACGAACTAGGAACCCTTTATTTTGACTTCAATCAGAATTTCCATGCTTCGTAATTCAACAAATCGGAAAAAATCGCTATGAGGAATTGGAAACGATGATTTTGAACAACAATAATGCCAAACCGTATTTTCAAAGCCCCGTAGGCAATAATAGCTCCGTGAACAATCAGTAGACAAAAGTTCTTCATGCAATATAAATTAGTGATTTTTTTAAAAATATTTATATCTTTCAGAATTGCCTTTGCTTTTCTTCATTTCTTTTTTCAAAGTTTGTTAGAGGTTGTATTTGTAAAACGGTTCGTTCAACAATTCGGAAACTTCTACAGAGCGAGGTGGAACCTTTCTCTCAAAAAAATATATATATATAAATAATTCGCAATCGCCCATCAAATATTTTGAATTTGAAACAATGGTAATTATTTAGAAAAATGAGCCGAAATTATTTTTTTGCTATTTTCTCATTTATTGGATCATAAATGATGATGTTCAGTTGGGGGAAGCTGAAATTCACCGCCCCCCCCCCTCCATAAAAATTTATGGTATTTTAGAGTTCGCGGAAATACGTGATTAAATAGGGCATTTTTGAACGATTCGCGGTCTATATTGGGTTAGTTTGGGTTGAAATTTCGAATGGCGTCGAAATGTTCAAAAATCCAAACAAACCTAATAAATGATATTTTATCGGGGCAATCGGATAATATTTTTCGGAAAAGTGACTTATCTAAAGGATTACCAAAAATTGTTTACCGATTAGCCTTTAATAACTTTTCCCATCATTATTATTTTAAATCCACTGTAGAAGAAAATACACTGTAAAAAATGATATGAAATTTACAATACATTTAAGATACAAAGGAATTGAATTTGACGAACTCAGTAGATGAAATTAAATTCGAAACCCCTGTACCGTAAATTTAAAACAGGAACATGAAATTCTAACGTGGATATAGAATTTAATAGATGCAACATGGAATTTCAAAGACAAGTTTGTAAATTTGTGGAAAATGTATTGCATTAACCCGTGTCTTCAATTGAAAATTGCCACAGATGTATAATAAATCAACTATAAAAAAACAGAGCATTGAAAATACAAAACAAGTTTGAATTTTATTTACAGCAGCCTGAAAAATATAAACTATGTGAAACTGAATTTTACGATACGTACAATGCATGATGACAACAGATTTATTTAATAGTGGAAAACTGGAATTGAAAAAAAAATTCATAAACCCTGATCAAAATCACATGAAACAATGTAAAAATTATATTAAATTTACATTACATTTGACGCACAAAAGAATGGAATTCTACGAACTTAATATACGACCGAATTTAATATACACTCGTATATTGATATCAGCAAATGGTTTTTGATTTCAATGCACATGGATGGGAACATTTTTTTACACGTGCATTATTTTTCAAACGCACAAGTATATTAATATTACGGAGGTATACTTTTATTTAAAAAATAATCTGCATTGGATTTTCAAAATATTATCTGAAATTTTATAAACGGCGTCCGTATAAAAACATCATACACTTGTGTTTTTACACAGAAGCTTTTTACAGTGTACATTAAAGATAATACTTTGTTTCCGTGAAATTAAAACACACCCGAATGCTGATATTAGCAAATGGTTCTTGATTTCAATATACTTGGATGTGATTATTTCTTTACACGTGCATTATTTTTCAAACGCACAAGTATATTAATATTACGGAGCTACACTTTCATTTTTAAAATAACCTGTGTTGAATTTTCAAAATCGTATCTGAAATTTCATAAGCGGTATCCGCATAAAAACTTCCTACACTTGTGTATTAATTTTTATACAGAAATTTTTTACAGTGTAACCTTCACCCACTGAGCGTAGAAAAAAATGACTGCATCATTAATGTCTCTACAAAAACAAATGTCATTCTCGCGCTGATGACTTCGAGGGAAACGAGTCGACTGTCAATCGAAATTCTTCATTATTAATTGAGTTCAAGCGGTTGGAAAACGTGCCAGGCTCGTTACAAAGTCATCTGGAATAGGTGTATCAAATGACTTTTTCTTTCCGCTGCTTCCGTGCATGCGCCAGCTCCGATCGTCCAGAGATTAAGGAAGAGCGAGGTAATTTTGAGCAGCAACGACGTGTGGCCAAGAGAAGCCACGTGGCAAGAAGATCCCATTCATGAAAAAGTCTCGCTACAAAAATGCATGCGCGCGCTTCCGCAGTGACCGTAAAGTGCCAGTGACAGGCTGTCTATGGCTGGTCCGTCGTACGAGGGGATAAAAAAAAATCTTCATTCGGAGTCGCGCACTCGAGCAGCGTCATCGCCGCGCGGTGCACATTGAAAGATCGCGGTGTGCACGAACTTCGCCACAGGCGGCTCGAGATACGCGACCGCAAGATGATCCTTTGAAAGACGGCGTGCCGCCACTCGAGAAATGAAAGACATAGGCCTCATCGTCAAAATTGAACTAAGGACGCAAAGAGAAAGAGAGAGAGAGAGAGCGTAAAAGTCGTAAATAAAGGCTCACGACTACCGCCTCAAAAAAAAAAGAAAATCTCCAGTTTCAACGACGCGACAAAATCAAAGCTTTTATTCAGCACCGCATTATTTTAGCATTTTATTTATTATTGTTGCTTATTAATTTATAGAATTTTACGATTTTCCAATGGTTACAATACCGACCGAAAGGCGTATAATACAACAATTGTTCGGTTTCTCAAATGAGAGAATGTAAAGAATAAGGCTACGTAATAAATTACACGATAAAAAAAAATACTTCTCGGCTTAAGGTGGGACACCACTGTGACGAGTGAAAAAAATCGTTTTCTTTTGCATTTTCTCAAAGTATGCATATGCAAGAATAGGTGAAAAAATGTTCAAGTTGACATATTGAATTATTTGCTTTTATTGAATTATTTGCAATTATTTGCTTATGCTAAAACTTTCAATCGCGTTTTCATGACTCGAGTTATAATTGTCCTTTTTCAATTTAAAGAGAAATAAAAATTTCACGATTGCAGTAGTTATCGTTGTACGTAGCCGAATTTTTCGTTTGGAATTTAGTATTTTTGAAACCCCCGAATAAAAGTAAAATTTCGCCAAAACTACGCTTTTTTAAACACGCTTTTTGTGAAATTTCGATTTTTTTTTTCGAAAAAGGCTATGTACAACGAGAACTATATTTATGTAGATTATACAACTTTTATCATTCTTATTTTTCATCATTTTTATTTTTTTAATACAGAAACTCAATTAAGCCTCAATAACGTCGTTAATTGTTAATTTTTTAAATAAATATGTTTACAAAATAAGTTAAATTTATGCTTAATAACGTACCTTCTTCCCAAATCCCAAATAAATAATCTAGCAGACAAAAAAGATCGGCAAAACGACCTTTTTTCGATTTCTTACGGTGGTGTCCTCCCTTTAGCCCCCCTTTCCTCCGCCAAGTTCAACGAGGTGAAAATCCCAAACCGCGAATCTGTCTCTCAAAGGGGGGGGGGGGGACAACATATAAACGCAAGACTCATTCGACATTTCTCGAGGAAAATAATAAATATATAATAATAATAATAAATAAATAAATAATAAATTTCTCAACGACTACGATATAAAAATGGGAAAATATTGTTCAAAATATTCGTAGGGTTTTTGGCCGTAAAAGTAACAAATGTTACGGTAAACCGTGTGACAAAAAAAACGAGTTGACGAGAATTGCACGAGTCGACAGAATTTTGGGGTAACGTTCCAACCCCCTCCCCCCATTAAGCTGAAATTTTGCAAAAACATTCCTTTTAATATTTTGAGACAACCCCGTAGGGGATTTTTGGCGACACGCAATAGTTTTTAGGTTCGGCTTTGTTTGGGTTTGTTTGGACAAAACGGACAACGCGATAACATATATAGGTATGGGCGGAGATGTACCATATATATATATACAACGTCTGTGATTTTTTAAAATGTCTTATATATATTTGTTTTTAACGCGCGCCGATTATATGGCCTTCAAAAAAAAAATTCAATATCTCGAAAACGATTGCGAGTCGCTAAAAATCCCTTAAGGGGTTCTAATAATAAGGGGGTTTTATAATATTAAAACGAAGGTTTGTGCAAAATTTTCAGCTCGATCGGGGAGGGGGGGGGGGCTTGGAATTTATCGGAACTTTATTCGAATTTTGATCTGAGATGTGAAAAAAAAAAATACTCGTATTCATTCATAAAAGTGCGGACGTACACGTTATCGCGTGTTAGATTAATTTTATTGTCAATATTACTTGGCAAATCAGTGACGTTGCCATTGATTCTTGACACGCGATACGAATGTTCGTTTTTTTCTTCATTTTCTAATGATTCTTGGACAATGCAGTTACGTCTATCGTAATATACAGATTACTGTGTTTATGCGGTAGCGGGCCTGGGATCGATTAGATATACAAGTGGAGGCTTCCCGAGCGCGCTGAGTTGGAAAATTATCAAAATAGTCGTACATACACGAAGTCTCGTTTACAGATACAGCCCTATCGTTTTTATAGAACCTGCGCGAGCTCGCGGTCTCGCGTGCTATCGCTTGTAGACACAACTCGGTTACACCTCCAACAAGTCACGATGTCTAGGTCACGGTCGTATCGGCGAAAACTTTATGCTCCGTAATGAACGATTCCGTTATCAATAAAACACGTTAATATCGCGCCTCCGCGGATTTCTGTATCGTAAATCAGAAAAATTTTGCGTGCCTTCAGCCACTGTAGAAACAAAAATAAAATCACTCGTGGATCAGCAAAATTGTTCATTCATAAGTGGCTAACGCAACATCGAGATGGAGCAGTAAAAAAATGATTTTTCCGAGGATTCTTTACTTCGATGGAATAAAGAATTTTTTAAATAACCTGAAATTCGATCTTTTCGATAAATGATTTTTAGCACCCCCTAATTACGGATTTAGTGAGCTCAAGTAATTTTTTTTTCAGTGTACATATTCATGCGTGGGTGAGTAGATTTGGTTCATTTCCTAAGTTCCACCAATTACCCTTAGCAATGAAGGAGGAAGATGCCTTTAGGCGAAGAAAAAGTTTGCTGATTTTCGTGATTTTTTTTTTAAATGGAGAATTTTTTTCCCCCTTTTTAGACTTAGTCGCACGGTATTTTTTTTTTATTAATCTTTGAATATGGCAGATGTATGACACGGTCTTCTAAACTGCATTTTCAAAACTGGTGTGACGTGTAGCTAAAAAACGAATGGACCGATTCTGATTAAAATTGGTGTAAATGTGTTTGACCTTATTGTTCAAAACACAACCCTAAATGTTTTTGAAGATAAAAGAAAATTTGTTTTCAATTACAAACTTTACCAATTTTTTTTTAAATTCAATATTTTCGTTTCAAAGCGTACTATTTCATCGATTTTCAACATTTTTCTTGGTTCATATTCTGTGTATGAGTGTTAATAAAAGAAAAATCTATATTGGTTTTTTTTTTTTCAGATCAATCCCGTCAACGCTACGTGTCACGCCGTCGAACGCCGTAACCCGTTTATAAGACCGTGCCATACCTCCGGCATTTTTAAAGATTAAAGAAACGCTTCGAAATGATTACTCAATATTTGCCTCAATAAGCCTACATTGATAAGAATATAAAATATAAGTGACTATAACGTGAAAATGATTAAAACGTGCGAAATTTTGCAAAACTTGGAACGTATCCAGTATTAATTCCATTAGTGTATATATATATAGTCATTTTTATTATTCTATAATATTACTGTTTGCAATTTAATATACATATTAAATATGATCTGTAAAAATGTATAAATATAATATATATGTGTATGTATATGAAGAGAGAATGAACTTCGCGAATGAGTTGCCCGATTTGTTCAATATTTTGATAGGTATGGGGACACAAAAATTACCGAGAACGAATGGATTTCAACCGAGTTGAAATTTTTGAAAATATCGATTTTTTGTTTTCGACGGATTTTGAAAATATAAAATTTCAAAAACGTTCTCTGAAAATTTGAAGTCAATCCGTTCAAAATTGAAGGCGTTATGGACATTAGGTTCCGCGAACCGGCGAACTTTAAACGCGTTCTTCTCAAAACGACTTTTACAAGATCAATGACCACCATACCTCAAAAATCACTGCACCGATCAACTTTCAATTTTACAAGCTTCTTTCACATATCGAAAAGCAGTGCTTGAAAGAAGTAATTTTTTTCAATGCATATGCTTTTTATCAACGAAAATATAGCGTTTTTTTTTCACTTAAAATCGATATTTTCACTTTGGACTGCGGCCATTTTTCCAAAAATCAATATTTTCTTTAACTTTTCGTCCCAGCACTAGATAATTTCATGCGAAAACGAAATGCGTATGATTTTTTTTATTTTGGGTGATTTGGTTTGCGAGCAGCAATGGTCACCACGAAGGCTGTTTTTCAAACAGTGGTCTGCACAAACCAATGTATCTACCGCATTAATAAATATTTTTCAATGCAAACATTGTAAAAGATAATTAAAACCAAACATTTTGATGTAAACAAAAATTGAAAACCTGCATGTTTTTCCTGCCAAAAAAAACTCGAATTTTTTCTGGCCACGAACTAGGTTAAGGGAGACTTTGTCCTTGAAATTGCAGCGGGAGACGTTAGCGGCTCAACATGAGCAGCTAGAAGAAGAGGAGGGATGCCTCTATGGACTAGGCATTGCCGATTAGCGGTAATTATAAACACATTTGTGTGAACACATTACAAAACTTTAAACGCGTTTTTCTCGAAAACACGTTTTTAAAAATGGCTGACATTCTCCTGACCGCTGTAATTAACATATCGACCTGAAATTTGGAGAGTGTACTCAGAAAATATGTCTTCACGGAATGACGGATCGTTGTTTCGATAGATACATTTTTGCATTTATTATTTATCTTTTTATGCGAAAAAAAACGCGAAAATTCGATTTTTTTTTAAATTGCCGCCATTTTCCGAAATTTGTACTAAACGAAAAACGCATCCGTCATTCCATGACCAAAGGGTCACAGATTGATAATATGCTTTGAATTTGTGTTTCAGATCAACAAGGAGGGGGCAGTGATGTCAGCCGTTTACCTCCCGCGATTTGAGGACCTGTTTTCGCGGAGCTGCAACGGCCGCCATTTTGGTTTTTTTTTTTTTTCAAAAAAAATTTTTTTTTAACGTTCTGTATATCATGAATAAAAGCAAGAAAAAAACCGCACGCAAAAACCTTTACTCGTTTTCTTTAAAAAAAATAAAATGTAAACACCTGAAATATGGCACTCCAAGGACAGTCTCCCTTAAGCGGTTAATTCGATATATACGAGTAAATATTTTCTTGCATTACGGCCTTAGGCCACTCTAGAGTGTAGGCCACTCACTTGAAATGTTGAATATATCTTGAAAAATACATTGTCTATAGAAGTACGTAGGATTTTTTATTTTATATTGCATAGTTCATTTACTGTTAACAATTATCTGACGACTTTTTAGGCAAATTTTTGGAAAGTGAAAATTTTGTTGAAAAATCGTCAGATAATTGTTAATAACAAATAAACCATGCAATATAAAAGAAAAAACCCTACGTACTTCCATAGACAATGTATTTTTCAAGCTACATTCAACATTTCAAGTGAATCGGTTAAAAATTGTCTGAATTGTGTTTCCGGCCAACTTAAAAAATGCAGTTTTGAGATAAACGCTGCCCAGTCGCCATTTTTTAAATAAACGCCCTTTTTTGTAATCTCGATGTATTTTGTAGTTTTTCTGAGAAAAAAAATCCCCAAAAAGCCTATTTTTTCGGCCTCTACAGTAACCCCTTAAGGCAACATGTAATTACCCGAAAAAATTTGAATAATCATGTTTAAAACAATGTTCAATACCGTTTTTTTTTTTTCGTCGTCACGGATTTTTTTTTCGGTATTTCTACTGCGTAACGATATAAAGTAAATGTGGAGAAAGAAATATTTCAACGAAAAGTCTTGAACTCTCGTTATCAATCCGAGAGGTTTCTGCTTCAGGGAGTGTTGATATATCGTAGCGAGCGGCCACCGGGTTGACCCGACCGAGAGATAAATTTCACGTCTCTTCCAGCATACTCGGCGCGTTGCTTTTTCTCTCGACCGCATTCGCGACAAAATACCGCGGGAGAATCCCTCTCGTCTCGCTTTTTAGTTCTCCCATTGGAAATACTCCTATCTCTTTTCACGGCTGCTTTTTGTGGTATGCTCGCCAAAGATGTTGATACGAGCCGGAGAAAGGGAAAAAGAGAGGGGAGAGAAAGAGAGGGGAGAGAGAGAGAGAGAGAGAAACTCCGCAGCATCGAAAAAGAGCAGGTAACTCGTCTTATCTATTGGATAAATTCTTTTGCCCTGACAATCCGAGCGTTTCCCAACGCAAAACTTCATCCCTACTCAATTTCGTTCCTTCCAATTCGGTGCAATATTTATTTCATCTCGTTTCTTTTTTTTTTTCGAGAAAAAAGGTTCGTTACTCGTGTGACTTCGGGACCACGTGAAAAAAAGAAGATGCGGAGTGTCTCAGCTCGGGGGAAAAAAAAAGCTTGTACCGTAACCGGACCTCACACCAAAACATATTTTCCCTCACGACCCTGCTCCGGCTAATTCCATGCTGGTGTGGTCGAATTGGTTACAAGCTTTTTTTCCTTCGCGTTACCTCATCGAGGGAGACCACCTCGAGAGGATTTTCTCAGCTTTTCTCTGACTCTTTACTCGCACGCGAGACGTTCATTTTCATTTTTCTTTTCTCAAATTTCACATTTGTTTTAAAAGATCGACACGACTTTGTGGAGCGAATTTAAATTAATGGGACTTTTCTATTGGAATGTTTCAAAAATGTTTCTCCGCATTGTTGAGATCGGTCAATTTTTTTCCAGACTTTCAATCTTGAAAGACACTCATTATACAGGCTGGCGAGAAAAA
The DNA here is from genome assembly GCA_964007375.1 of Ophion obscuratus. Classification (NCBI taxonomy): domain Eukaryota; kingdom Metazoa; phylum Arthropoda; class Insecta; order Hymenoptera; family Ichneumonidae; genus Ophion; species Ophion obscuratus. The sequence goes on from OZ023319.1 coordinate 26,889,166, forward strand.
TGACGTCGAAAAGAAATATCCAGGTGCCTCGTATCAATCCGAATCACCCACATATGTAATCATAGATCATCGACGTAATATAATATGATCTACGATCTTTTTTAGTTTTCGAGAAAGAATTTGTTAATTTTTGTCGAGTTTCCTGTATCGTAAGTTACTTTCTTCTCTTTTTGGCAGGTGCTTGACTCTTGGAATTTTTTCAAAGCAATTGGGAGTCGTTTAGACTGGTATAATTACTTTTGTTCATTATCTTAACTTTAGTGACTGAGTGACTAACATAAGTTTAATAAAATCGCGAGCGCATGCACAAAGGAAAAAAAAATTACTCGATAAATACGTAGATACTAGGCATCGAGATATTCCTTTTGGACAACTGCAAAAATTTCGATCACTCGATAATTGCCAAATAATGTTAGAATAATATATTTAATTTCGTTTATTATTTTACGAAAATATTATATAGCTCTGTACAATTAATTCCATTATTCTAATATAATTATGCAATTATCCAGAGTGATCAAAAGTTTCGCAATTATCTGAAGTGTCCGGAAACTTTTGGCCGGTAGTGTCGATATATATATAAGGGTGGCACAAATTTGAGCTCTATTTTTTTTCCTTTTTCTCACATCCAATTATCTTCTTTAAGGGAAAAAAATCGTAGTGAAAGCTACGCGCCGTCAAAAAATATTGGGAGGTCCCTTAAGCCTCCCAAAAATTCAAATTGCCATTACAAAATCGATTTTTTTCGTCCACTTCTCACCCAAGAATTTTACGCTCTATAACTTTTAAATTATATAATTTAAATTATATATATATATTTTTTTTTCAACTTTCATCTGTACAGGGTTCTCTCCCCTTGATACATACCCCATATTCCAGTTTATATCCCCACCTTGCGGCTTAATTAAATTTTATCATTTAAATTATATATATATATAATTCAAACATATATATATATAATCAAATATTTCTGGAGTAAAAACAATAATTCCAGCAAGTTCCTCTATGCATCGATTAAATTTGAAACGATCGGATCCAAGCAGTCAAAACACTCGAAGCGACGAAAGTTTTGTTTCTCCTTGTTGAATGATCGCGGCTTCTCTTTGAAAGCGTATATAGGCCCGTGAGCGCAAACAGACCACCGTCCCTAATGTCCCGAAGTATGGGGCCTCATGTGCGGTGGTCTGCGATCCTTCAACCTCGCGGTAAACGCGAGAGCTCCGAGGATCGGGACCACAGCCTCGGGAAAACGAGAAAAGAGCTCATCGGCCATAGAGCGCACGCCCACCGGGCTCGCATCTTGACAATTTCCACGCGCGGGCGCGCACGTTGTCGTTTTTTTTCTTTTTCTTTCCTGTACTTTAGCGCCATGTCCCGAACCTGCTCGGGACCACCCCGAGGTCCTCGCAAGCGCCACTGCTCGGCTCGATTTCGATTTTTTTTTGCCTCTCCGCAACAAAAATGACGTACAAAAATAATTGGCCGAGAAAAAGGGAGATGAAAAAAATTGACGTTTATTCGGAAAAACCGTATACGTGCAACTTGGGGGAGACCTCCAAAGTAACGAGCTATCAACGAGCGCAAGAGTCACGAATATCGTGATTCGGTAATGTCGCAAAACGTGAGAGTATGCGATCGTTTTTTCTTTTTTTTCGATAAGCGGGAATCTCACTGATATCTCGGGAACTGTAACAAGACGTGGCTTATTTCTTTTTTTTACGTTTCGATCGTCGCGGCTTAAAAAAAACATTACGCCGGGAAGAAAAGTTAACGATGGAAAAATGGCAATTTTGTGATTTTGTCGAAGAAATCGATAATTATGGAGTTTTTTGATAGTTTTTTTTTTTTAATTGCAATCAATTTTGAGAGATGACATTTTCTTACTTTCGTCTTATTTCGCAATTCGAAGAAATTGAGAGAAATAATTTCCCGAGTCGCCTAAAAGCGCTTCTTTTAACGGATTTTTGTTTGCGAAAACATTATCGTTTGTTTCTTCCAACACATTTGTCGGGCATTGGGAAAATCATTTGAAGCATATCTATAATTTAAAACCCTCTTTTTATCGAGTGCTAACTTCGAGGAAAAAAATTGCCAAGTCGAACGAATGTTTATTGACTAACTTCTTCGTTAAATTTCAATAAAGTTGGCAGAACGAGAGCTATTTGTGAGATTCTGACTAGGAACCTCGCGTTATCCATATATCGTACGAATAACCTCAAAATTGATATCCGCAATGTTTAAATGAAAATCCAATCGATCATTCGAATCAGTCGTGTTTGCGGATTTATCATTGCATGATGACAAGTCCGACGTTTTGGTGTTACTTTGCAAACTTTTCGCCCAAAACTTGTCGTTCGGAAACTTTTTTCCAAACAAACCCGAATTGAAATACCACCAAAAGCAACAAATATTTGATTCACGAAAGGAAGATTATCGGAGTCGAGTGAAATGCTATTAAAATAAAATAAAAGATTTTTCCATTGGCAGTAGCCCTTTACGACGGAATAAAATATTTCTTCAAAGTGAATGTACAATTTTGTCGCAGTGAATAAAAAAAAAAATTAATTGACACAAATAAATGTTAGAGTCAAACGAATTTTTCTCAGAAGCCCGTCGTGATAAATTGAAACATCAATGAGGAAAATCCCCCCAATAACGTAAAGAAGTGCTTATGCCATTTTCGCGAACCTCGTGCAAAATAACTCAAACACTATGTGATCGATCATTTTGAAATTTCGCACAATTTGAGATAATATAATTACCGTCTATGTGAACCTAAAGATCCTTGGAAATTATTTTTCCAGACTCCTTTTTCATTAACAAATACTATACTAAAAAATGTCATGAAAAATTGAAGATTTTTTCAAACGCGTACCATTTGTCGAATTTTCACTTTTCTTTACATTTTTTAGGTTCACATAGAGCGTGCGGGTGTTAGAAATATAAAACTTTTTGGCTCTGATGTGTCAGATGAATGCACCTGACGCTAGGTTGTACGCCGTGTAACAACTCAGGCAGCGACCATCTCCGTAGCAAGTGTCCTAGAGCGGTCATTTTCGAATAAAAAAAAGAATATTCTTTTTTTCAAAACCAAAAGATGTAAAAATATGTACATCGAATTCTAATTACGTGGAATAAATAGTTTCGAGACAAAGAAATCTTTAAAATTCGCTTATTTCCGGCTACTTAGAGGGATCTTCCGCCTTAAGGGCGGGGTAAAGTATTTAAAAAAAATTTTTTTTCATTTTTTTTAAATTTTTTAAACGAACGCATAATATATCAAGAATATTGTTTTAAAATTTCAAGTCGATCGGAGTAAAATTGACGAAGTTATGAGTATTTGAGCGTCTATTGCTCCATGCCGTTCTCTTCTCTTCTGCGTTTTTCAAACTGTTTTTCTGAGACTTGTCATATTTGAAGTCCGTGTGCACGATAACTCAAAATCTACCGGACCAATCGCTTTGAAATTTTGCACAGTACTTCTTCACATAATTCACCAGGTATTGTCGAGAGCTTTTTTGTTTTTTTAATAATTACTAATTTTTCAACAACAAATTAGCCGATTTTTTTTAGCGAAAATCGGGTTTTTGGCTCCCAAGTGCTACGAAAAATCGAAAAATCGAAAAAAAAAAATCCTCCCGTCATTACCTCGAGAAACATCTCCTTTAACAAATGCATTTTGATTTTTTTGTTTCAAATGATTCTGTTGCGAGTTATAGTGCACACCGCAAACCAACTTTTTTTCGAGGCGCCTCCGGGGTTTAATTTTCACTCGCTCAATTTTGAATATTTTGCAATGCAAATTTAGGAGAATGTTGTTCAAATGTTACTTTATTATATGTAAATTTTTCAATAAACGAACACTATTCGTTACGCCAAAAAAAAATCTTAAAAACATGCCTTTTTTTCGCCGAATTAACTTTACCCCGCCGTTAAGGAGATTGAAGCGGTTGGAGGTTGTAGTCAAATTACGGTTTATGATCTTTTTTTCCAATGGACCTCAAAAAAAAATGCATACGAGGTATACATTTATTCTATAGACGCTAATTTTTCATGAAAGATATAATTAAAGGCCCAAATTGGGCACAATTTATACTTGTATTACGTAAATAAGAAAAACTATTTAAACCAACTTTAAAAAGTATAACATTGTCGATGACTATTATTAAAAAACTGCGTCAGCTAATATTTATACAACTCAGCAAGAAATTTGGAGTAATTTATAATTATGCATATTCATATTTATGTCACGAGATTGTTTATTATTACCATTATTTAATATTAAGTATTGCCGAGTTACGGCAACTTCGCGGACATTGACGTTGGCAGCAATGCTCTTCATTCGCCAGCCAAGATTCGCAATCTTTCATCAAAACCTGATGGTTCAATATTGAATGCATATGGTTTACGATGTGCAAGATAGGGTTTTTTTTCTAAATGTTTACAAAGGTTTGCGTTAAACCGTTGTTAAAAATGATTAATCTCGGTGCCAAATGGCAAAAAAAATTACATCACCTGTAGCGTAAACGTCCTGCATATCTAACCGCACGTAAAATTACATACACTGAACTATTTTTTATCTCTGGTGTTTTGTGGTGAATAAAATTCAAAAATGGAGATTTTACGATATCTGTGGCCCCCAATTCTGACCACACACCCTTCGTATTTGACCTAAAAGGAGGCTTTTTTCAAGAGTGGTAAAAATCGAAATTCCACCCTTAAGGGGATGAAACAGGAGTTTTAAAGTTTGGGTTTGTTTGGATGTTTTTTTCTTATGATCACATATGTGTAGCATACACAATTAAGGAGTTAAATTACTACTTAACTGTCTAAACGCACCGAACACCGAGAAAAACATCGTATAGTGTTATACATAAAATAAATTTGAGAATTTTTAAGAAAATCTAGTTAAAAAGTAGGTTTTTCCATACAAACCTCAACAGTCCTGTTTAACCCCCTTAAATGTTACATTTCGAAAATTGTTAAAATACATGTTTAATTATTTGTATTGGAGGGTATATTTATACCAAGTTTCGAGCAAACCTGGACAAAAAATATGTTGTCTCGTATAATCTTTAAAACCCCCATTTCACCCCCTGAAGGATCGAATTCCGATTTTTACAACTCTTGAAAAAAGTATTATTTTGGTCGAAATATGAAGACTGCGTGGTCAGAATCAGGGGCCACAGATATCGTAATACTGCCCAAAAAGTTCGCAGAGCCTCAGTATAGTCTACACAATAACATATATATATTTTAACCTTAATCTTCGATTGTGGCTAACACTCCAACCTCCTTAAGTCGACGTACGTACGTTATTTCATCGAATAATAAACAACAGACTAGTAGGCCGAAATTCCACCAAATCATTCCGCACGCCGCATCGGGTTATATTCAATTGCGTTTTTTTTTCACCTCGCCGTACCCAAGCTTTGGAAAATTGCGCGTGGCTAAAATAGCGAGGAATAATTTTCGAAAATACTTACGAGTCGATTGGGTAGCCATTCCGTTTATTTGATGCTGCGAAGTCGGGTTTGACGTTTGTCGCCGCGGGGGTACGACGACGGTGTAGGGCGCATTCGAAAGGGCCTCGCTGACCTGCGGCGCATAGGACCAGGCAGCCCCGTCGCTACCGGTTGTCCCGGTGCTCTGTTGTTGCGACAAGTACGGTGGACTGCAATTCGGGAAAATCGCGTTTCTGCCGAACGGTTGTGAAAACGCCGGTAGCGTCTGATGAGAAACGTTCGGTAGGGACTTTGTGGAGCCATAATCCTCCGTGAGGGGTGGAAGTGTGCCACTGAGACCTGATTGAAAAGATAATTCATTCATCCCGTAAAATGGAACTCCACTGAGCAACATCTCCAATGGGTCAAACTCTCTCTCTCTCTCTCTCTCTCTCTCTCTCTCTCTCTCTCTCTCTCTCCCTCCCTCCCTCCCTCTTCCTCCCTCCCTCTCTCTATCCCTCCCTCTCTCTCTCCCTCCCTCCCTCTCTCTCTCCCTCCCTCCCTCTCTCTCTCCCTCCCCCTCTCTCTCCCTCCCCCCCTCTCTCTCTCCCCCCCCCCTCTCGGCAAAAGCACGGACAAAAAGTAAATAAACATTCGTATTGGTCACGATAAAATCGAATCGAAAAATAAAGTGGAATTTTTTTATAATCTGAACTTTAGTGACTGATCCTCTCAAACCTATTATTACACTTTTGATCAAATCTAAGGCATTTACGTTAGTTGGTAATTTATTTATTGCTCAATAGTGCTTTTCACAACGATGACATAAGTAAAAAAATCCCTTAGAACGTACTTGCACAAAAAAAATGCTTCTCGAAGTCTGGAAGGAAGAAAATAAAATAAAAAATCCTTAAAATAAAAAGTGTTGCCAAAAATGCCAGTGCCTTTCTCTTAGCAGGATAAGTACAGGTCATAAATTCGCGTAATAGGACTTAAAAAGATGACGATACCATTTTTGAGTACTACACTTAACGTTAGAGGAAAAAAAGAGACCAACATTGCGATGGCGATTTATATTCAAATCGTAAACTCACCCTGCGAGCTCCAGAGCTGTTGAGTCGAACCGGAGAGTTCCGTGGGACTTCCCGTCATGTAAGACAGTCCGTAGGAGCCACCGCCCGCGCTTACAGCGGTCATCCTACCGACACCGTTTATAGATCTGTACAAAGGCGAACTGTAACAGAATTCGAAGGGAAAAAAAGCTTGATTAACGATTGAACAGCGCGATCGCGGTTGTGTTTGCGGGTGGAGCAAAAAATGCGTATTCGAGCTAATAGACGATTCTCCGGGAGGATGTCGTTGAATATGCGCTGTATACATCTGCTGGTGCGAAACACGCCTCTCCCCATGGGAATAGGCATATTCGGTAACTCGTCACGTGCACATACGCGGAGGCCAGAACCGGCAAAAATAACTGTCAAGATCGGTCGAGTCCCGGGCCATGTGAAACCGTCGTTCCCCTGTGTCACTTTTAGTCCAGTAAAAGAGACGAAAACCGAGCACTTTTAGCGTAGAATTAGAATTTTTTTTACTGAAACTAGATGGTTGCATACTGAAAGTAACCCCAACGAAATGTTGCCCCTCAACTCGACCCTACCCTACGAAATAGGGGTTGAAAACTTAAAAATCGTCGTATCTCGATAATTAATAGCCCGATCAAAAAATACTTCGAGTAAAAGTTGTTTGGAATAATAAAATACGTATAAAGTTAGCTGACGTCCAACCCCCTATCTTTGAAAATAGCGGCACAAAAACGATTAGAAAATTCCATTTATACCAAAGTATTTCATTATTTAAAACAACTTATCGTATAACTGACCTCGTACCCCGTCAGACTTTGGCAATTTTTCAATTCGAAATCTGTCGAAAAAAATTAGGCAGTACGAAAAAAAAATATTTGCATCGAAAACAAATAGACATTTGTTTTCGATGAAATTTACTCCAACTGAATGTTTCAATTGATTACGACTGACTGCGAGATAACCCGTACACTCGTATTCACTGGAACGAAATTATTAATTTAACTTGACCAAAATGGTTTTCAGTAAAACAAAAAATCATTTGCCAAAAAACAAAATGTAACTCGAGTAAAACATTTGTTTGGCTTCAATATATGATTTCTTCGAAGTTTAACGTCGAATAAAAACTTCCTTTCTCGTTACCACTTCATCAAGTCTAATAAATAATTGTTCATTTAAGTCAATTCATTGAGGCGGGATACTACTGTAATGGGTAAAAGTATAGATTTTTTTGCATTTTCTCAAAGTATACATATTCAAGAACAGGTGAAAAAAAATTCAAGTTAAAATATTGAAAATTGACATATGTACAGACGATTTAGTGAGAGCAGGTAGCGAAACGATTAACCTATACTACTAAAACTTTCAATCGCGTTTATTTTCGAAACGGCTTTTCTCGACCTGGCCAGAATCATAACTCTAGCGATAATTACCTGATTTTCAATTTAAAAAGAAAACACAAATTTTTCGTAATTGCAGTAGCTATCATGGACGTAGCCGTTCTTCTTGAAAATTGGTTTTTTCAGCCCCTCAGTATAAATAAAATTTCGCCAAAATTACACTTTTTTAACACTTTTGTAACATCAAAATTTACACGAAATGAATTCAACGTATGCTTAATAACATACCTTTTTCCAAATCCCAAATAAGTAATCTAGTAGAAAAAAAAATATGCAAAAACGACTTTTGCGGTCCGTCGCAGTGGTGTCCTCCCTTAAGGCGGGAGCCTGAATTAGAAGGTCCAAAAAAACGTTTTTCGGGAATCTTTTTAGAAGGGAAAAAAACAAGTGAGCTCAATAAACATTGAGGTAGCTTTTCATGTGTATTTAAAATGTATAAAAAACAATTTCAGCATGAAACAATAAATGACTACAGATTTATCAACCTACTCCATGTGCGTCTTGCCACTGCAGTCCCCAATCGGCGGAAAAGATGCAGCTCGTAATTCTTGACTGAACCAAATAAACCAATAAAGTTGTCAATTGTCATATATTTTTCTTTTGGGTTAATTAAAAAAAAAGCTGAAAAATCGTGAAATTATAACTATTCTCAAGTTTGAAAAAAAATGTGTTTAAAAAAAACATTTCAACGTGCTATAAAAATTACTCAAAAATAATTTCTCAACTACTTTTTTTATTCACTCAGCTGAGATTTTCATACTGAAAAAAATAAACTTTGGTTCGATTCAATAGGTCGTTTGGTTTTTTTGCTAACACGCCCGGCAATTTTCAAAAGTCGCGAAAATGAAAACTGGATAAAACGCGCTTCAAAGTTTTCAATAGAAGGAAATATCGATATCAAATATCAATCGTTTCTCTGCTTTTGGCCTTGTAACTTCGAAAATATTTACAACTGGCCTCTGTAACTTTGTAAATATATTCTTGAATAGTTTATCTATCGATTTAAGCAATAAAAAAAACGATTTTCCGAACCATCCAATTCAGGCTCCCGCCTTAAGTATAATAAAGAGATCGAAAGAAATCGTTTCGATGCAACGATCCCGCATTTCACGCCCAACTGCGACACGAGCTGACGAGGCTGCTAAAATCTAACGGTGCACGCGTACCTACCAACTTTGCTACTTCCGCCGAAGCACGACGGAGCGATAGGGGGAGGGGGGGGGGTTGGTTTCACGCGCCACGTGATCATAGAGGTGAAACCCAAAAGCACCTGGGGGTCAGGGTGTGGTAAAAAGAGGAACACAACGAAGAACCGTGTACTGTCGAAAGGTTCCGAAGACCGGAAGTAACCCTTCGTTCTGCTGGGGACCGGAACTGCGGAGGTCGCGTCGCAAATGCGGGCGCGTGCCCGCGAGCCAAGATTTGTCCTCCTCGAGTTTCCAGCCTTCTGCTTTTGCAGCGACTACGTACACGCCGGACATTCGACATCCGGGACAACACGAGTAATCCATTACTGGATCGGCTATTAAGGTCCGGGAGCGGCCGCAAATGGGGTGAGGGAAAAAAGAAAAGAAAGAAACGCGAAATGAAAACGGTAAAAAGAGACCGAACGTACGTCTCGGCGGTTGCAATATTTTGCGTCGATTTTCAAGAGCATTGCCCGAATCGATCCACCCCCCACCTACACACGCACGGAGTGGGGGGGGGGGGGGTCTTGCGAACAAGCTTTTCACCGGGCTCTATTCTCGCCTGTGAAAACGTCATCGCATAGACCCGAACGTCTGGCTCTTCTTACCTGCTTCGGTGATCGGTAAGAGCGTGGAAAGTCTCGACACTCGTCCACTCGATGCGGGTGACCCGCACTACGGATTATGCTACAATTTCATATACGCCGTGGCACTCTCCGATGCAAGCGACTATAAAAATTAAGGCCTTAGGCCGCAGTAACGGGTATAAAATCATGTGCGAATTTAACAATTTTTTTTTCGTATGAAAAAGTGATTCACTCATACAATTAATTACATATCTATTTAGTATGAATATCAAGCTGTTAGAAATTTTTTTTTTTTTCGATGTACAAAATGTCCGTTTACTCGAACCTTCTCGAAACAGCTGTTTTCCAATTGGCGTGACAAATAACTTCGACAATTTTCACTCGATTTACATCGAATTTAAAAGTTATGTTCCTGATTGCATTTCGCAGAGAAGTACGTACGGAATTTCTGATTAATCGAGAACTTTTCATTTTATGAGCAGTTTATGAGCAGTTATAACGAAATTTTTCACTGAAAAGTCATTTCTTAAGGAGGTTGGAGCGTTAGCCACAATCCAAGGTTAAATTTAATTTTAAAAAAATACATGTTATTGTTTACACTATACTGAGTCTTTACGAATTTTTTGAACTTTTTTCACCACCAAACACCAGAGATAAAAAATAGTTTAAGGGGGGAAATCACAGTAACACACAAAAAATAGGCATATTTTCGGGAATTAATTTTGGCTGAATAAAAGTATCAATCGAAAATCTGTAAAGTAGGTTTTATAGCAATACTAAAAAAAGTACAAAATGTAATTTTTTCAATAAAAAATATTTTAAAATGGCGGCTGCGCAGCATATGTCCCAAGGCGCCTTTTTTGAGCTCGCCGAAGACATAACTCGAGCAAATTTTTACCGATCGACTTGAAATTTTGACAGTAGCTTCGAAACATCTTTCTCCACGGAGCTACGTAGGATTTTTTTCGATATATTGATTTTTCGCAAAATGGTGCATGTTTGAAAATAAAGTTAAATTTTTAACAAAAAAAACGCCATAAAATCGTCGATAAAAAAAAGTAAGCCATAAAAAATAAAAAATCCTACGTAGCTCCGTGGAGAAAGATGTTTCGCAGCTACTGTCAATTCGATTCGAATTTTAAGTCGATCGGTAAAAATTTGCTCGAGTTATGCCTTCGGCGAGCTCAAATAAGGCGTCTTGGGGCGGCTGCTGCGCAGCCGTCATTTTTTAATATTTTTTATTGAAAAAATTACATTTTGTACTTTTTTAGTATTGCTATAAAACCTACTTTACAGATTTTCGATTGATACTTTTATTCAGCCAAAATTAATTCCCGAAAATATGCCTATTTTTTTGTGTGCTACTGTGATTTCCCCCCTTAATGTATGTAATTTAACGTACGGTTAGATAGGCAAGACTTTCACACTAAAGGTCATGTAATTTTCATTGTTATTTAGCACGAAGAGCACGAACCATTTCTAACAACGGATTAACGGAAACTGAACCTTTGTGAACATTCAGAAAAAAAAATCCTCATCTTGCCCATCGTAAACCATGGGCCAATAATCTCGTGACGTAAATATGAATAGGCATAATTATGAATTACTCAAAATTTCATTGTGAATTGTAAAAAACATTCGTTGTCGTAGTTTTTTCATAATAATCATCGATAATGTTATGCTTTTTCAAGTTGGTAGTAACACAAGAGTTTTTCTACTTTACGTAATAAAAATGTTAAAATGCATAATTCTGCCCTTTAATTATATATTTTAAAAAATTAGCATATATAGAATAAATCTGTAGCTCGTATGCATTTTTTTGAGGTTCATTGAAAAAAAAATGAATAAACCGTCATTTGACTCAACTGAATCGCTCCAACCTCCTTAAGTTCAAATATCTAAAACTTTTGAATAATACAATATTTTTTAAATTCCGTACGTACTTCTCTAGGTATTCTAATGTAGATTGACGAGAATTTTTGTTTTTTGTTCTAGGTAATAAATTGTGAATGCTAAATGTCACGGCGCGAAGCGCCTAAAAAAATATAACAAAAGGAAATATTAGTAGTAGGCCATTTTTTACATTGAAAAAAATATAATTTTTTAACAGCTTGATATTCATACTAAATAGATGCGTAATTAATTTTATGAGTAAATCACTTTTTCATACGAAAAAAATGGTTAAATTCGCACATGATTTTATACCCGTTACTGTGGCCTAAGGCTTTAACATATTCGCACAAAAACACAAACAATCGGCATACCGAGTGTTTTAGATTGAACTATCCAGTTTGAAAAAGCATGCATTATTTTTTAAACAAATTATTTGTGATGTTTTTTTTGTTCAAAATTTGTGGACTAACCGATGGGTGGCCAGTGCTCTTTTTCATTTTTTGCGGTTCAATGGTGCATTTCAATTTTGCCGTGGAAAGTGATTTGAGATAATGCAAGTATGCACCGTGCACTTTTTGGCCCTAATTGACTGTCGGGACAGTGTCGCGTCTCTTAACTTCTTTATCTCTCGAAGCTGGCGGTCCGATACTCGTGGGTATAGGAACTACTGTAATGGGAGAACCCAGAGCAAAGATCAGCCGAGGAAAACACGAGAGTGGACGTAATAGACGCCGTGAAATTTTTCGTCGTTAAAGCGACCGGAGGAAATCGGCCGGAACAATGCACGGTGACTCATTTGAGAGGTTTTTCAGGTATTCGTATTTTCTTTCTAGTTGCACGTCATTCGAAATAGGAACGCGCGCTTTTTTTCGTCGACAAAATGATATTTTTCGAAATATAAAAACGCTCGAGTCTGGGTTTTTATTCTTGATCAATTAAAAAATCATCCCGTGAAATTGTCAAGGCAGGTCCGATAAAATTTGAGGCGAACGTGGCTGAAATTTATAAAAGCTTGAATAAAAGGACAAATTAAGGGCCTTAGTCGCGTATTATTTGCACGGCTCCGACAAACAGGTCGAATTGGAAGTTTTTTAAAATTTAGTATTTTTTAAGCCCCCGAATATTAGTAACAATTTCGCGTGAATTACACTTTCTTTTAACGGGCTACATTTCCCTGCATGGGTGGAAGAAATGCATTTCCCAAAAATATTTTTATTCGATAGTATCACCTTTTAACTATATTCCCTGAAAATGTCATTGAAATATTCCTAAAATCGAATGAGCTACAGCCGACTTTGAAAACACTGGTTTCAAAGTCGGTGGACACGATATCTCAAGAACGACTTGATAGATTGTTTCCAAATTTACAGGAGATACGACAAGACACATTTAAAGGTCGTTGACGATCTCACTTTTCCAAGATCGATCGTAATTTTATAATAGTTACGTAAATATGGCGACTATTTTCGTATATTTGTATGCTCAAGTTTGAATTAATCGCCACGGTGTCCAAAAAAAATATTTTAAAATTCGACGATCGCCAACGACTCGTATTTATTGTTAACTTGAATAACCCGTTTGGTTTTCGGATTTCAGATGGACCGTTTAAGCTGGAGAGTGTCCACCGCCAAACATCGCGAAAAAATGTCATCATCTGCCGGCAGTCATGTTTTTCTGTATTTTTGGCGATGCTTTTTTAAAGGCCCGCAATATATGTAACTTTTTGTTTTAAAAAATGCGTTTTTTTCACCAACCATTGCCCAGAAACAAATTCGGGAATTGGCCATTTTTTCGAGCCTCCGAGGGCCTCCGGACCTTAATATTATACGGGGCTGGGCACTTTCACGAAATCCATGATTTCTCGACCTCAAACAGCTCTGTTTAACATTTTTTAGGAAGGATCGCTAATTTGGAACTTTAATAAAGTGTAACTGTGCTTTAAGGCCGGAGCTTGAATTAAAAGGTCCGAAAAATCTTCTTTTTTTTTCATTTGCTTAAATCGATAGATAAACTATCTAAGAATGTATTTACAAAGTTACACAGGCGAATCGTAAATATTTTCGAAGATACAAGGGCAAAAGCAGAGAAGCGATTGATATTTGATATCGATATTTCCTCCTATTGAAAACTTTGAAGCGCGTTTTCTCCATTTTTCATTTTCACGATTTTTCCAAATTGGCGGGCGTGATAGCGAAAAAACTAAACGACCTATTGAATCAAACCAAAGTTTATTTTCTTCAGTATGAAAATATCTCCTAAGTGAATTAAAAAAGTCGTGGAAAACGTATTTTTAAATAATTTTTAATAAGTTATAATTTTACGATTTTTTAAGCTTTCTTTTAATTTACCCAGAAGAAAAATATATGACAATTGAAAATACTATTGATTTGTTGTTTCAGCCACGAATTACGCGTTGCATCTTTCCCGCCGATTTGGAACTGCAGTGGCAAGATGCACATGGAATAGGCTGATGAATCTGCAGTCATTTATTGTTTCATGTTGAATTTTTTTTTTTTAGATTTCAAATATACACTAAAAGAAATCTCAATGTTTACCGGGTACACTTGTATTTTTCCCTTCCAAAAAAATCCCCAAAAAATTATCTTTTCGGACCTTCGGAAATTTGTGCGGGTGTGAAAAAAGTCCCAACTCGATTCGCCCATGGGATCCGATGAAGTTTTGCAGCCGATAAATTAGCTTCCATTGCACAAAAACGTAATTCATGCATACTCTGGAAAATTCTCGTGCAATAGAAGTCGAAAGATCCATATTTCACATTCAAATTGAGCGAACAAAGATTTCCTTTCTTTGAAGAAAATCGGAAATATCGTTTGCTTTATCGGAGAAAAGGCAAGTTGGCTTATCCGAGGAGTTAAAGAAAAACACCGAGCGTGATTGTACTTCGGGAAAAATAAGCAATGCTAACAAATCTGCCAAATGTCAATACGGATGTGTCCTTGAAGCTTACGACGATCTGGCACGTTCTGTCGTTCAGGTACGTGCTCGTCGGCTTATTTGTGGATGCAGCACGTGCGAGAACGCGAAGTCGCGAACGCGTCCTCCGACTACTGTCAGCGCACTTGGCTAATCTATGCACTGCATTCTTTTTTCTTTCTAATGTTTTAACGCAGTTCAAGATAAGGAGTCTACACTTTTTCCATTTTTCTCAGATCAAGCGTGTTTTTTCCTTCCAGCGAAATCAAGATGGAAAATATAACTTCTGACTCCCATTGACGGTAAAAAAAAATTATTTTATTTTTTGCTGAGCTATTTCATTGTTTATATTCCAAATATTTGCGCTTGGTCGCATGAACAAATCATACGATTGAATTTGAGCTTTGAGGCCTAGCGAGTTGAGCAAACTTCGCATTTGTCGAAAATCGAATTTTATTTTTGCTGAGTCTTTTGCTGAGTTTGAGTTTCAAAAAAACCAAAATCACTTGGACACTCAAAAAAAAACAACATCGCACCATTCTGTTAACATTAATTAATTTTTATTCGGAATCAGCGGTGGAGGAAGTCGTTCCATATGCATGTGTTCATGAAAGTGGAGGGGTACTCCCACCGTGTTGGACCGAAAATCGATACGGGGACTCGGAAGACGATTTTTTTCAAATTATGAAATTTATTGTAAATTGACAATTGGTTCCTCAAAATATACGCAAATAAAGACTCGAGAAATATTGAAAAAATCGCTAAAACCGTCCGCGATACGGTGTTGCGCAAAATTTAATTGGTAGGGTAACTAAAGATTAACAGTTAATTAATTGTTAATCACGACTATAACAATTAACAACGAATTAATTGTAATTGTGAAAACTTACGATTTACAATTAATTAATTGTTAATTGCTATAGTCGCAATTAACAATTAACTAACTAATCGTGACTTTTCACAATTAGAAACTAACCAATTTTCAATATTTTTAATGTAATAATTAAAAACTAACAATTAAAACTGATTACCGTATCGGGCGCGGAGTGGCATCAGAATAAATACGTAAGTTATTGAAATACGTATATGAGGTCAATTGTAAGTTTTAATTGTTTTTTTAGAATAATTGAAAAAGTCAATTGCAATGGTTTTAATTGCGCGTTGCAATTAACATTTACTAGTCCAAACAAATTAATTGCAACATGCAATTAATAGTGTAATTGCAAATAATGTTAATTGCAATTAAATTAAATGCAATTACTATTGTAGTCAATTAATGAACTCGCGCAAATTTAAATGATTAACGCCCATCATTGCCGCCACAGAATGTCTCCAATTTTTAGGATTCAACTTGAGCTACATAACAATGCGTCTCTAAACGCAGACATAAAAAACTGGAGAATTGTCGTAGATTTTTTAACTGATTTGCGTTCACGCCAAACACTTTTTAATACATTTTTTTAAATCTAAATGTTAATTTTTATTTAAAAATTAATATAAAAACAGTTCTTACCGCAAATGCGATTTTTTTTCTCCAAAAAGCAATATTATTAGAAATTCCTTGTACTTTTCTAGTATTTTAAATCTCCACTAAAGAACGCTGAGCTCTCTTGATCCAGCTTCAATTCCAAAAAATGGAAAAAAAAATCGCTGCCGAGTGAAACAAATTGGAAAAGATGATTTCGCACGAACTGCTACCGTGCCACCATCTCGTATTGAAAAAGAAATCTTAATAAACATTCTTTTTTATAAAAATAAAATATATTTTTATTTATATTTATAATTTAAATAATTTATTTATTATATTTATAATTCAAACAATTTATTTATTATATTTATAATTTAAAATAAAAAATAAATTGAAAAAATACAATTTCATATTTGATCAGCTGGGGAATGAAAACGGATTTGTCCACCACTACGTTATTTTTTTCTAAATATTCTTATTTTATTACTTTCTGTGCCTAAGCGAAAAGGCGGTTTTCACCAAATTTAGCGGTATTTAGGGCTGGATTTGATTCAAAATATTTCGGGAGTCAATAAAGGTGTGCTTGAAAAAAACTTGAAATAAAAAAAATTCGACGTCGTGTGAACAAGTACGGTATTGTTCGCAAGCATTTTTCCTCACTAATCAGCAATGAATGATCCATCCGCGGAATGGATTAATTTTCACTTTTCGCGCGCTATTCTACATACGAAAGTCACCGAAGGAAAAATCGTGAAATAATCCTTTTTCACGTGACTAAAGATGATTTTTTTTTTTCACCAAAAATAGTGTGTCGCTTGTGCAGGAAAAGAATCGAAGTCTGTGCGCGCATTGGTATCTTTTCCTCTGTTCCAGGATGAGGGCAAGTTCCACAAGCCTAAGTGCGACCGCTGTAAATGTACGACACGCTTAGTCAAGTTGTTCGGGAAATCCTACGAGAGTCTCGCCCAGTCCGTGGCACGGGCCTTCGTCTAGCCCGCTGCTAAAGTACTTTGTATAGTAATACAACCGAGCAAGAGAGAAGACCTCGAGAGCGAGAGAGAGTGAGAGAGGGGGGAAGAATTGAAGGAAACCGGACGAGTAGTTGTAATACGTGGTGCGAACCGTTCTTCCGGAATTCCGGCCTGAGCACGTGGCAAAGTGCATCCTTAAGTCAGCTATGGAAGCACTTTTTCTCAGCCATTCAAAACCCCTTTGACGCTTTACGGTACTTTCAGGATCATTTTCAACTCTGCCATATGGATTGTCCATTCACTTCATTATCAGTTACTGAGATTAATTATTATTGGATTACTTTAAATATTTATTGAGTACTGTAAATCGGAGCTACTTTGAACAAATTTTGGAATTATTTTGTAGGTAACTTTTTTTTAACATCCCAGATACCAACTTTTCCTGCTCCAATAGAACAGTGTGTCCTTTGGCTATCAAATGTCTAAGGAAGTCATTATACTTACAATTTAATAACTACATTTTTTTAAGTGTCAAAGTAGCCCCGAGTGTGGGACTTCTTCGACAGAGCATTGAAATGCAACTCACGTCAAAGATTATGGGTTACTTTGGAATCATTTTGATAAAAAATGTAATACTTTATACATTCTACATGGAACTGAATGAAAAACAACGATTTTTTAAAACCAAATTGTCATCGTTATTAAGGCAGCAGAACTCGAACAATTTTCGTCCAATCGACTTGAAATTTCAACTGTAGTTTCTTAGAATGCTTCAACAGTCACGTACGAGCGCTTTTTTTCGATGAATCGAAAATTGCCAAAAATGTATCACTTTTGAGATGAAAATTATGGTCGAAAAAACGAACTTTTTATTCAAACTCGTCTCTATTTTAATTTTAATTATTTTTTAATTACCCCCGTATGTGATTGCTAAAAATAATATAATTAACGAAAATATTTCACTCTCAGTTCCGGGACTAAATTTACGACAGTTCTACCGCGTGCCGCGGAGAGGGTTCGGCTGAAAAACAGCAGTACTGTAGTGACTCGTGCGCCGCCATTTTGTATACTTTTGACAAATAATTTTTTTTTACATACTTCGATATATACCTTATAAAACCTAAAAGCTCTTTCGACCATGTATTTTATACCTTCCTTTAAAAAATCCAAAGAAAACAGTAGAAAATCCGCGGTTACAGAGGTGGCCCCCTTAAAGAAACATTTCACATAAAAATATCAAGTACCTGGGGTGCTATTATGGGCACTTAATGAGTCTTATAATTGTCATTGAGATCAAAATCAACTTGAGCAACATTACAATCAACTTTGGCAACATTATAATAAATAGTTTGAAAAAAATATACCCGCACGTTGGCAAAAAAGTATAAAAGTGAAGAACAATTGACACAGCTCCATTCTAGTCACTTCGTGATTTTTTTTACGTAGAACAGCAAGACCATTCCACTGTTCTTTTTTTCGTAACAATAGTTATTAACATCGAAAGTTTCAGAGGACAGTAGAAATGCAATTACTTGTTGGTTTCGTTGGAAATATTTTAAATATAATCGTCATTATGATACTTGTTGTTGGTATTATGTCTCCAGTATATATATATATATATATATATATATATATATATATATATATATATATATATATATATATATATATATATAAGTGCACTACATATGAATGGAGTAGACCATTAACGAGAAATGAGAGCGCGACAAGGTGACGTATATAATATATCATCGGTGTAAATTGCCCAAGAGTGCGTGAATTGTTATTGTGTGGGTGATCCGATATACTATTTCTATAACACACCAGACCACGGACTGAATAACGCGTGTCTCGTATTCCTTCCGAGAATCTTAACACCGTACTATGTTCATGAACGAAACGTAATTTCTTCCCTCATGCACCTCTCCGATCATTGAACGTACAAAACCTCCCCTTGAGGTTGTTCGTTAACAATATTATTGAAATAGCGATATTCAATTATCTACGCGAGACCGATTTATAAAAATCTTGTATGCCTTTGAAAAAATGTATCGTTTTTTTTCTTGCCTCAAATTATGTACAAACATTCCAAGGAAGATGTGGTTTATTCGTATAAGCATTCCACGAGTTAAAGGGTCCGAAGAAAAATTGTTTTCAAACTTTGAACCCGATTTTCTCGAAATCATGTTTTCAAAATCAATTTTCAACACGTCGAGGTCAAATTTCAACTGCAGGTGATTAAATAGTTTTGCTAGGGAAGTGCACGAGAATTTTATGGTTGATTTACAATTGCGGTTTTTGTTAACAAATTTAAGCATTTTTTTAAATCGAAAATGCAACTTTTTTTTTCAAAATAGTGCCAAATTTGCAAAAATCAATATTTTGTAATGATTTCGTGTACTTCGCTAGCACAATTTATGTAAATTGTGGGAAAAAAATGATTTTCTGTTTTAGGTGACCATGAGCGTCTCCAACGGGTCCACCCGTGGAGGGCCTAAACAGCGTAAAGGGCCTAAATTTTGTATTTTATTGAAAAATAAAAAAAATTGATTCAAGTACTTACAGATGTGTACAATAAATTCTTTAAACCTCATATTGATTGCTTGATTAGTATTTTTGAAGAAAAAAATCGAAAAAAGCCTTGTTTTCCGACCATCCAAGGTATGCAAGGCCTAAAATCAACCGGATTCAGCGAGTAGGCGAAGATTTACGAAAAATACAATTGGCCATGCACATAAGGCATTATTCAAAGTAATGATGCTATCAAATTGATCTCCAGATTTGAAAAATCAATAAAAGATAATTTAATGTTGCCAATCGAATAAAACAATCAGTCCAAACTCGAGAAATGTCACAGTAAGAAAATTCCAAAACGGTCAAAGATCTCGAGTCTCCACGGGCGTTTGTACTCCGCAGCTTCATCGGACACCCGCTCCCTCCTCTGGCCCTCTCGCTGATGTTTTTTCCAGCATCAAATGTCCTCGCGGACGTCAGAAGAGGAGATGCTGGCTACGGAGTCGAGAAAAAACAAGTAGCACAAAATACCTCGGCATTTTTTTTTACGCGAGATAAATAATGTGCACAATTAGCGAAATGCAACGCTTCTCATAGCTTGCACCCAGCCACCATGGGTTATAGGTCCCTCGCGTATACACACATGCGCGTCTATGTAGAATATTGTATAAATTCTCGTACGACAACGTCCCGTGAATTTTCTCACGGGTGCCATGGACCCCGATGTCCAAGAAGGAACCAACAAATCGAAGAAAAAAAATAATTTTCTCAAAGTCGAGATCGAGCGACGGACCTGCCAACCGCAGAAGACGACCTCGTGTCTTCCGTTTCTTCATTTCAGAGGAAAATCAAATAGGAAATTGACAGAAAAGCCTCGATGAACAATACGACGATCGTACGAGAGTGTATAATTTTAAGGGAGACTTTGTCCTTGAAATTTTCAAAAAATCAATTTTAGAAGAAGCTAGGAAGCTAGAAAAAGAGGAGGGATGCCTCTATGGACCAGGCATTGCCGATTAGCGGTAATTATAAACACATTTGTGTAAACACATTACAAAACTTTAAACGCGTTTTTCTCGAAAACACGTTTTTAAAAATGACTGACATTCTCCTGACCGCTGTAATTAACATATCGACCTGAAATTTGGAGAGCATACTCAGAAAATATGTCTTCACGGAATGACGGATCGTTTTTTCGATAGATACATTTTTGCATTTATTATTTATCTTTTTATGCGAAGAAAAACGCGAAAATTCGTTTTTTTTTAAATTGCCGCCATTTTCCGAAATTTGTACTAAACGAAAAACCCATCCGTCATTCCATGACCAAAGGGTCACAGATTGATAATATGCTTTGAATTTGTGTTTCAGATCAACAAAGAGGGGGCAGTGATGTCAGCCGTTTACCTCCCGCGATTTGAGGACCTGTTTTCGCGGAGCTGCAACGGCCGCCATTTTGGTTTTTTTTTTTTCAAAAACAAATTGTTTTAACGTTCTGTACATCATGAATAAAAGCAAGAAAAAAACCGCACTCAAAAAGCTTTACTCGTTTACTTTAAAAAAAATAAAATGTAAACACCTGAAATATGGCACTCCAAGGACAAAGTCTCCCTTAAATCAATTTCATCAGTCATTTCTCGTACACACGTCTGCCGTCACCCGGGACATACACACGGGGTCCAGAGACCACCATCGATTTTTCAGCGCTTGCTGTGAGAAGACTATTTGCCCGATTTGAATAAACCAAAAACCAAAACGCAGCTTGTACCATCTAGAATGCGATAGGATGAAATTAAAAAAAAAATTAATGTTAAGGTTGTCAAAAATGCACGAAAACGAGTAAAGTCGTGAAGAACGGTTTTTTTACAAATAAAATCATAACTCTGTTAATTTGATAGATAATTAAGTACAATTTTCAGGGAAGTACTGTCACATATAGTAGTTTCATTAAAAAAAATGTGCAATATTGGGTGTTTAAAAAAAGGTATTTATTTGTACGTATGAGCATGAGATATTTTGGAGTAAAAAAAATGCTCTTTATTTCATATAATTATATATAAATGCATGCTATAGGCTCTAACTGATTCAAATTTAGCTCACAAGTTGGCGTTGGTGTCAAATGGACCCCAGGTATACGAGAAGGGTTAAGGGACCATCGCAGTGTAAAATTTTCGAAAAATCGATTTTTTCGTTGTATTATCCGATAGTATAGACGGTTATAAACATGGACCTGGCATCGCCGATTCAAGCTGTACATTCAAATTTTGACACAACATTTCACGCCATTCTTTATCTTGCCAAGAAAGCTTTTTTTTAATTTTCATATTTCTCAACGAAAAACTGTCGAAAATATAGGCTAAATTCGATACTTTTTTTCAAACCGCCGCCATTTAGTTTTGATTTTGAAAAAACCTCCATATTAAGATAGCGGCTTTCATACTGATTAACCCGATCAGTGTAGGGGGCAATTTGACCCCCCCCCCCCTACAATTCATTATCTCGAGCGCTACACTGATTGGGTTAAAAATCTTTTTACCAATTTCGTCTCAAATAATATTTACGGCCTCAACCGTGTACATCATGAGGACTCTTTTTTCGAAGACATTTTCAACCGTTAAAAAATGTATAAAAAAATAAAAATGAAAGTCGAAAAAATTGTTTTCTGTACTTCGTGAGTGCTTTGATTTGATATACAAAAAATCAGACTGATTAGATTATTTTAACCGGCGAAACGAAAATCCCAAAAATCAGATATTTTTCGAGTCCTTACACTGTGATGATCCCTTGAGGCCTTATATACCTTTGAAAAAAGTGTGTATCGTATTTTTTTTAATTGGCTTAAACGATGTATTAACATCCCAAGATGATGTGGTCCGAAGAAAAATGGCATTAGAACTTTACAATTTTCAACCGATTGACTTGAAATTTAAACTGCAGCTTCTTAGATAGATTTCCCTGAAGTACCCACGATTTTCATAATCGATTGACAATCACGGTTTTAAAAACAAATTAAGACCCCTTTCTTCGTAAAAAATGCGAATTTTTTTTTAAATAGTGGTAACTCTGCAAAAATCTATATTTTTTAATAATCGCGTGTACTTCGCTAGCAAAACACGTGTAGATTATGAAAAAAAAAATATTTTCCGTTCTAGGTGCTCATGTGTCTCCAACGAGTCCGCCCGTGGAGGGCCTCAAAAGAGGCATGCTTTTCTACCTGCCTCTGGGCCGCCATTTTGTATTTTTTGGCAAAATAAAAAATTGATTTCCGTACCTACAGATACGTAAAATAAACCCTCCATACCTCATGTTGAGGGATTTAGAAATATTTTTTAAAAATTCCAAAAAAGTCTCGTTTTCCGACCACCCAAAGGCATCGAACGCCTTAAGGGCGGGGTAAAGTATTTAAATTTGTTTTTTTTTCATTTTTTTTTAATTTTTAAATGAATGCATAATATATCAAGAATATTGTGTTAAAATTTTTACGCAATCGAGAAGTGTTCTCAAACTTATGTGCAATGAGCGCTAAGCGACCAAACTCTTCTGCGTTTTTCATTTGAAGTCCGTGTGCACGATAACTCAAAATCTACTGGACCAATCGCTTTGAAATTTTGCACAGTACTTCTTCACATAATTCACCAGGTATTGTCGAGAGCTTTTTTGTTTTTTTTTTAATAATTACTAATTTTTCAACAACAAATTAGCCGATTTTTTTAGCGAAAATCGGGTTTTTGGCTCCCAAGTGCTACGAAAAATCGAAAAATCGAAAAAAAAACCTCCCGTCATTACCTCGAGAAACATCTCCTTTAACAAATGCATTCTGATTTTTTTGTTTCAGATGATTCTGTTGCGAGTTATGGTGCACACCGCAAACCAACTTTTTTCGAGGCGCCTCCGGGGTTTAATTTTCACTCGCTCAATTTTGAATATTTTGCAATGCAAATTTAGGAGAATGTTGTTCAAATGTTACTTTATTATATATAAATTTTTCAATAAACGAACACTATTCGTTACACCAAAAAAATCTTAAAAACATGCCTTTTTTTCGCCGAATTAACTTTACCCCGCCCTTAAAAATGATCGTCGAGGTACCCATTTTTTCCGAGCATTTCCAACGATCGAGTAAAAAAATGAGTTCTTTTCAAAAATCCATATTTCGTCTCGCTCAAGTTACAAAATAAGATTTTCCGGGATTTTAAGATTTCTCGAAAGCCCAAAGCGAACTTATCAGAGTTTCGTGCGTAGTACACACGCGATAAAATGGGGCGCTGTTCCATGTTTGCTCGGTCGGGCATCCAGAGCTGTCCGGCGATTATCGATGCTCAGGGTGAGGACGATTTTTCTTTTTTTTTTTTTCTTTTTTTTTCGTATACGTTCACAGGGCACGTCTCACGACAAACACGGTGTACGTTTCGATTCACGAGGACGATTGCGGGCATTGGCCAGAAGGGGACTCGATCTTTGGGATTGACGAGCATCCCGAAAGATCTTTCAATATTTATTCAAGTTATTTACGAGATCGACAGATTAGATGATTTACTGCTCCGCTACTTTCATGTTTGAACGGAAATTTCGAGAGATCCTGATAGCCGTGGCGATGCGACAGCTATTCATTCAAAGCCGATACAAATGATGAAAAAAAGATGGGCAACGTAAGAACTAGAAGCTGGAAGCCGGCGAGATAAGAGAGAGGAAGTTCAACATTGAAATGCAATCCATATAGGAAGTTTTCCTAACCTCGGAGAACAAATTTTTCAAGCAGGATGCAAATATGCGAGAATTGTTTATTTTTTATAATTTTTTTTATCACCGATGTTATTGTACGGGATTTCTTCCACCTTATTACATTCCGATCATATTCCACTTCGCCAGCCACTTGTTTTTAAATCGATCAAATTCCAGCGAACTTTGATATAAATGTTATTATTATTGTTTTAAATTGAACTCGACAGCTGGAATTTGATTGATTGTAAATCGATTGAATAAATGGTTTAATTTACTACTTTGAACAGGTTTTGAATGTTTTTTGTAGGTAGCTTTTTTTAACATCCTAGATACCAACTTTTCTTGCTCCTATAGAATAGTGTCTTTTGACTATCGAATGTATAAGAAAGTCGAGCTTCACCACCCCCTCACAATTTGATATATACATTTTTTAATCAAAGTCAAAATAGCCCCGAGTGTGGGGCTTCTTTGACAGTGCATTGAAATGCAACTTGTGTCAAAGATTAAGGGTTACTTTGGAAACATTTTGGTAAAAAATGTAATATTTTATGCATTATACATGGAATTAAATGAAAAACAACGATTTTTTATAACCACATTGTCATCGTTATTAAGGCAACAGAACTCGAACAATTTTCGTCCAATCGACTTGAAATTTTAACTGTAGCTTCTTCGTTTGCTTTAACAGTCAAGTACGAGCGCTTTTTTCGATGAATCGAAAATTATAAAAAATATATCACTTTGAGATGAAAATTATGGTCGAAAAAACGAACTTTTTTAAAAACTTGTCTCTATTTTTCTTTTAATTATTTTTTAATTCCCCCCGTACTTGACTGCTAAAAATAATATAATTAACGAAAATATTTCACCCTTAGTTCCGGGAGTAAATTTACGACAGTTCTACTGCGTGCCGCGGAGAGGGTTGGCCGAAGAACAGCAGTGCTATATAGTGACTCGTGCGCCGCCATTTTGTATACTTTTGACAAATAATTTTTTTTACATATTTCGATATATACCTTATAAAACCTAAAAGCTCTTTCGACCACGTATTTTATACTTTTCTTGTAAAAAAATCCAAAGAAAACGGTCGAAAATCCGCAGTTACCGAGGTGACCCCCTTAAAGAAACATTTCACATAAAAATATCAAGTACCTGGGGTGCTATTATAGGCACTTAATGACTCTTATCATTGTCACTGACATCAAAATCAACTTGAGCAACATTACAATCAACTTTAGCAACATTATAATAAACTTGAACAACAAATTGTTGTTCAATTTTATTCCCCGCACCCTCCGCCCGCCTCAGAAGGTCAAGCTTGCTGCGCACACATTTAAAACGTATTTTGGTACTCTGTCAATGTAGCCCCAAAAACTGTCAAAGTTACCCTGAATGTCAAAGTAGCCCCCGTTTTACGATAACGAATATGAAGACATTGAAATGTCCACTTTTTACGTGAATGCAAAAAAATAATAATATTCCCTGCATATATTTCACCGCAAGCCAACGTAAGAATTAATTTTTCGTTCTCATTTACTATCTATTTGTATAATCTTTTTTTTTCCTGCGAGAAAATCAGATCACGTGCAAAGTTGCAAATACAACGCAGTATGCACCTCGTTCAAGTTGGTCTTCAAAATCACCCGAAGAGTGACATGATAGGGTCGTTTAGATATACACATGTCCATTATAAAAGAAGGAATGCACTAATAGACTCCCCCACCCCCCCCCCTCACTCTCTCTCTCTCTTTCTCATTCTCAAACAAATTGGAAAACGAGTGCCAGCCAAACGGTCGTTAGTAAAAATATCAACTCACTTCATTTGCTCGCTCCGGAGGCTCGACATTTGAAAATTTGCTCGATCCGAATACGAAAAATGTCACCGCTCTCTTTCGTCTTCTTTTTTTGTTCTCTCCTCCCACACGGTTCGCACGAGCGGGGGTTGCGTGGGTGTCAGGACGGACAAATAAAATGCCCGAGAATGAACAACAAGGAAGCGCGAAAGCAAATGGAAGCGTGATTGCCAGGGTTCCGTATCTGTCACCACGGACGAGCAAGAACTGAAGCTATGGAGTCGAGTGTATGTGGCGAGAGTTGACGAAACGTTGCAAGACGAATAACGTGGCGGTGATCCTCGAAGGTGGCATTAACCAGGACTCAACTCCCTTCCCTCTCCCCAGAGCTCGAACGCCTTCCCCACCCTCGCTGACAATCTGATCTCCTACCGTGGCGCACACGCGCCAGCTGAACGCGACCGATTTGTATACGGGGACTTTTTTTCCTCCAAAACTTCAACCTCTTCGAACCAATCTCCAATTTTCTTCCATTTTTTTCACATTTCGCACTACTCGCCTGATGGACTACTTTTTTGGCGCATCTTCGGTATGACTATCGACGGAGAATTTAATGAAGATTTGATGAACATCGGCGATTGTTTTTTCAACGATCTTTTTTGAAGTCCGTGGGTCTGAGAATGTACTACAAATTTACCGAACGAGAGAAACGTTGTTGGAAGCCGGTCGTATTATTGAGCTACATTGTTGTTTTTATTGGATGCGGTACGGGAAATTTGACGCCTAACGCCGATAAAATTTAGCGCCTCAGTTGTCCCAATATGGATCACCGTGACGCAAAATTAGTCGGGTTTGGGTAGAAAAATTAAAAGAGGCTTAAATTAAGGCGGGAGTGTGAATTGAACGATCGAAAAAAACCTTTTTTCGGCAATTTTTTTAGAAGGGAAAAAAACAAGTGAGCTCAGTAAACATTGAGGTACCTTTTCACGTATATTTGAAATGTATAGAAAAAATGTTCGACATGAAACAATAAATGGATGCAGATTTATCGGCCTATTCCATGTGCGTCTTGCCACTGCAGTCCCCAATCGGCGGGAAAGATACCGCTCGTGACTCTTGACTGAACCAAATGAACCAATAAAATGTTCAATTGTCATGTACTTTTCTTCTGGGTGAATTAAGAAAAAGCTGAAAAAATCGTGAAATTATAACTTTTTTGAGGTTTGGAAAAAAAACACTTTAACGTGTGATAAAAATTATTGAAAAATACTTTTTTAATTCACTTAGAAGAGATTTTCATACTAAAGAAAATAAACTGTGGTTTGATTCAATAGGTCGTTTAGTTTTTTGCTATCACGCCTGCCAATTTGGAAAAATCGTGAAAATGAAAACTGGACAAAACGCGCTTCAGAGTTTTCAATAGGAGGAAATATCAATATCAATAGCTTCTCTGCTTTTGGCCTTTTTGTAACTTTGTAAATATATTTGGTAACTTTGTTAACTTTGCTTTTGGTAACTTTGTAAATATATTCTTGGATAGTTTAACTATCGATTTAGGCAATTAAAAAAAAACGATTTTTCGGACCTTCTAATTCAGGATGCCGCCTTAAAGGCTTACACCAAATAGAATTTTATTTTAAATATCAATTGATAGTCTTCGTTGGATTGTCGAAACAATTTCAACAATATTCTCTGAAAATTTCGATCGATTCCCGATTGAGGGAGTTACAAGAGCGCTTATTGGTAGATTCCACGAGCCGGCGAACTTTAAACGCGTTTTTCGCAAAATTACTTTTTCAAAATCCACGATATCTCAACAATCGCTGCACCGATCAACTTTAAATTTTACTTTTTGATTTTTTTTCTATGCATCTATTCTAATCTATCTTTTTTATCAACGAAAATAGTCTGGTTTTTGAAACAGAAAATCGATACTTTCACTTTGGACTGCGGCTATTTGAACAAATTTTTTTACTCAATCCTTCGTCCAAGCATTAGATACTTTTAGGCAAAACTAAATGCGTTTGATTTTTATATTTCTGATAATTTGTTTCCGAGCAACATTGATCACCGTGAACAGCTTTTTTCAAACAGCATTTTGAACGAACCATTCTATCTACCACGTTGATTAATAAATGATTTTCAATACAAAAATTGTAAAAGATACTTAAAACCATACTCTTGGGACAATAAAAAAAATCGAGCCTGCGCACGTTTTGCCAGAAAAAATCCTCTTTTTCCCGCAACAAGCTAGATGCAGCCCGTTAAGGGCGGGATAAAGTATTTAATTTTTTTTTTCATTTTTTTAAAATGTTTTAAATGAATGCACAATATATCAAGAATATTGTGTTAAAATTTCAAGTCGATCGGTGTAAAATTGACGAAGTTATGAGTATTTGAGCGTCTATTGCTCCATGCCGTTTTCTTCTCTTCGGCGTTTTTCAAACCGTTTTTCTGAGACTTGTCATATTTGAAGTCCGTGTGCACGATAACTCAAAATCTACTGGACCAATCGCTTTGAAATTTTGCACAGTACTTCTTCACATAATTCACCAGGTATTGTCGAGAGCTTTTTTTTTTTTTTTAATAATTACTAATTTTTCAACAACAAATTAGCCGATTTTTTTTAGCGAAAATCGGGTTTTTGGCTCCCAAGTGCTACGAAAAATCGCAAAAAAAAATCCTCCCGTCACTACCTCGAGAAACATCTCCTTTAACAAATGCATTTTGATTTTTTTGTTTCAAATGATTCTGTTGCGAGTTATGGTGCACACCGCAAACCAACTTTTTTTCGAGGCGCCTCCGGGGTTTAATTTTCACTCGCTCAATTTTGAATATTTTGCAATGCAAATTTAGGAGAATGTTGTTCAAATGTTACTTTATTATATGTAAATTTTTCAATAAACGAACACTATTCGTTACGCCAAAAAAGAATCTTAAAAACACGCCTTTTTTCGCCGAATTAACTTTACCCCGCCGTTAAAACAACTCAAAGGTCTAGTCGTGTATTATCAATACAGCCCGAAATAAAGTTGAACAATTTTGGACATTGAACGCCAAAGAAGAACGTTCGCCCCCTGTACGACAATGCATATTTTGGGCTGTAACCGACATCGAATCCCAACTCAAAATCTCCAAGTGAGACCAAAAAATATGCATGCATGCATATGCACAAAAGTCCGAAATGGTAGATTATGATTACAGTGTAAAAAATGATATGAAATTGACAATACATTTAAGATACAAAGGAATTCAATTTTACAAACTTAATAGATGGAATTAAATTTGAAACACTTGTACCGTAAATTTAAAACAGGAATATGAAATTCTAACGTGGATATAGAATTTAATAGATGCCACATGGAATTTCAAAGACAAGTTTGTAAATTTGTGGAAAATGTATGGCATTAACCCGTGTCTTCAATTGAAAATTACTACAGATGTATAATAAATCAACTATAAAGAACAGAGCATTGAAAATACAAAACAAGTTTCAAATTTATTTACAGCAGCCTGAAAAATATAATATATGTGAAACTGAATGTTACGATACGTACAATGCATGATCACAACAGATTTATTTAAAAGTGCGAAACTAGAATTAAAAAAAAATTCATAAACGCTGATGAAAATCACATGAAACAATGTGAAAATTATATTAAATTTACACTACATTTAAGGCACAAAAGAATTGAATTTTACGAACTTAATATACGAACGAATTTAATATATACTCGTATATTGATATCAGCAAATGGTTCTTGATTTCAATATACATGGATGTGAACATTTTTTTACACGTGCATTATTTTTCAAACGCACAATTATATTAATATTACGGAGCTACACTTTTATTATTTAAATAACCTGCTTTGAATTTTTAAAATATTATCCGAAATTTCATAAACGGCGTCCGCATAAAAACTTCGTACACTTGTGTATTAATTTTTATAAAGAAATTTTGTACAGTGTAATATAATCATAATCTACCATTTCGAATTACGGACATGTAACAGCAAATTCAGATTCAAAACTTTTAAATATCGAAATTTCCACGTGAAGATTCCAGACTGGCCCTGACAAACTTGCGAAAAAATTAATCCGGGCCCGATCAAAGTCAAATCCGGGCCCCCGTCAACTTCTGACCCAGACGTCATCTCGTATTCCGCGATCATCACATTATTCCGCAAATTATTGTGCGACACGAAGAGTACCCTGGGATGTCTCGCGAGCTTTTACGGCGCAGATTAATGTCGCAGGGAAAGTCGATACGGACCTAAGTCGAGAGGACGCGATCACTCGGGACATGAGCGAGGGACGCTGCGGGATATAGAGTATCCTTTCATCGAGTGTGCGTCGACGACAACGCGATACACAATGGACATTTGACGAAAGGGTTCTCGGAACTTAAACGGGATGCTGTCCGCAGCGATTCTTTGGTTGTATAGCGTACTATCGTACATTCATATATAAATGTAGCAAAACAAACTGGCCAAGGGTTAAAGATCACATGGCAACTGATCTTCAGTCGACAATGATCTGCTTGCTTCTTATCCTTGCCACTGTCAGCAGTTTTCTTTTTTAATCCATGCACTCGCAGACCTGAATTTGAAAAAAAATCCTGTTCCAAAGCATTGGAACCTAGGTATGTCTTTGATCCAACCAAACGCAGAGAAAAGTTTATCAATCTTCAGAAAAATTATTCGCAATGACTTTTATAAAAATGATTTTTTTTTAATGTTTAGCTCTAAAATTCTCCTTGCCACCGTGAGGAATTTAAAAAAAATGCATGCACATTTAGGTCTACAAATGTGAAAACGATGATTCTGTTCCAAATCATTAGACCCAAAGACCTGCGGGATATACATTTAGACAGGAAAAAAAGCAATATTGAGGGATTTTTTAAGCTAAGAAATAATTATTCTACAATTATCAAACTTAAGGTATACTTTAATGGTATATTTAAGGGGGGACCTAGATGGTCGAGGTCGAGGATTTAGAAGCTATGAACATTCCGTCGACCGTAGAAGACCTACACTATGGGCCTGGTATCGATGACTCCATGTAACTTGACAAATTTCATGATTTATTCATTCCCAAATTTTCAAACGCGTTTTTCTCAAAACCACGTTTTTCAAATCGGTACCCAAAATTTCTCGAAAACCAACGAACCGATTGCCTTGACGTTTTTTGTGGTTATTCTATACACCATTATCTAGTACTTGTGATAGGATTTTTTTTTCCGTTACTTAGTTTTTGTTTTATAGGCAAAATAATAACTAATTTTTAACCCAAAAATCACTATTTATGTTCAAACGTCCGCCATTTTTTCATAAATCGATATTTTCAAAATCGGCTGTGACAAGTACTAGATTATAGTATCTAATTTAATAATCTTTTTGGTTTTTTTTTTCCAGATGATTTTTGAAGAAACGCCAGTGGGTACCGTATACGCAGATTTTTTTACGACGCTCCAAGGATCATACAATATCCTTTTATATTTTTGATATTTTTAAATAAAAAAAATTAAACATATTTTTGAATACTTTTAGGTAATTAAAACCCCAAGCCGAAATTACAAATAGTTTGCCTTGAAAAATTTACAAAAATGACCTTCTTTCCGGCTCCTAGGTGTATATCTCCCCTTAAGGGGTAAGGCCACTGTAAATTTTTTGAAAAATCGATTTTTTTTTATTGGCTTAAAAAATAGTTTAAACCCTCTAGAATAAGAAAAAAAAGGTCCTGTTAACTTCTTTTTTTAATTTTTTCCAATAAAAAACTATTCGCAAAACTTTAAACGCGTTTTTCTCGAAACATGGTTTTTCAAAATGGCACGCAGCATAACTCGAACAATTTTCATTTTTTTTACTTGAAATTTTAACCAGATGTGAACATTTACATTATCTTGAGAACAAAACTTGCCGTTTTTTTCGTCAAAAATCAATTTTTTTTTCAAACGCACGCCAAATCCACAAAAATTGATACTTTTTAAAATCCGATCGACATTCTCTAGCTATAGCCCTCTAGATTAATGGTTTTTTTTTTGTTCTAGATTCAAAAGTGCACCAGTGGTGCTGCGTGCCGCGGAGCCCTGGAAGCAAAACATGTCCCGGGAAGATAGCTGTGGAACCGCCATTTTGTTTTTTTTTACTGTAAACAAATTTTATAATAAAGTTTAATGTATGCCCGATAACACCATTAGAAGTTTTTTTTCAAATACCTTCAATTTCGAGAGCAAAAAATTAGTGAAAAAACCTTTTTTTTTTGGGCCGTTACAGTGGCCTTACCCCTTAAGGAGGTTGGAGCATTAGCCACAATCCAAGGTTGAATTTAATAAAAAAAAAATACCCGTTATTGTTTACACTATACTGAGTCATTACGAATTTTTTGAACTTTTTTCACCACCAAACACCAGATATAAAAAATAGTTTAATGTATGTAATTTAACGTGCGGTTAGATGGGCAAGACTTTCACACTAAAGGTTATGTAATTTTTTTTATCATTTAGCACCAAGATAAACCATTTCTAATAACGGATTAACGCAAACTGAACCTTTGTAAACATTTAGAAAAAAAAAAATCATCTTGCCCATCGTACACCATGGGCCAATAATCTCGTGACGTAAATATGAATAGGCATCATTGTAACTTACTCAAAATTTCATTGTGAATTGTATAAAACATTCGTTGTCGTAGTTTTTTTCATAATAATCATCGATAATGTTATACTTTTTCAAGTTGGTAGTAACACAAAAGTTTTTCTACTTTACGTAATAAAAATATTAAAATTCATAATTTTGCCCTTTAATAATATATTTAAAAAATTAGCATATACAGAATAAATCTGTACCTCGTATGCATTTTTTTGAGGTTCATTGAAAAGAAAATGAATAAATCGTCATTTGACTCAACTGAACCGCTCCAACCTCCTTAAGTATTAAAGTGTACAACAATTTTTTTAAATTAATTTATCTTCAAAATTACGGAGCTGTGGCAGAGTGCTACAGCAAGGTCGCCGCGGGAGTTGCGAATTGGCGTGCAGTCTAGCTTCCGTAGACTTTGATTTGCGAAAAAGTTCAAACATTTTTTCAATTAGAACACGTATAGTTTCTATTTGACGGTAATTAAAATGAAGAAAATGCAAATTTAAGAAAGTGGCACGCATTTACAAAAAAAATCAACATTTCACGCAACATTTCTGTAAAATGTGGATTTAAAAAGTCGCTTTTTTTCCAACTTTTCAAAAACAATTCCCGTAAAGTAGAAGGTATCAATATTATCAATATTTCTACCAAGTTTCAACTCAATCGGCTTAATAGTTTTTGAGTAATCCTGCACGCCAATTTACATAATGCAGGTTTGAGAAAAACGCGTTTGAAGTTCACGCCCGCTCCGAATCCGAGCGGTGAGGCACAGCGTTGACGTTTGATGTTTTTCGAATTTCGCTTTGAAACTTTGGGAAAACATTCTACATATATAGTTCTATCGTTTAAAGAAGAAAAAAAGAAATCGATTTTTTGATCGTCATAAATGTATATCCCACCTTAACTAAACCCAGGGAAAAATCCAACAAAAGCCTTCAGAAAATTGATCGACAAAGTCTTTTAAAAAAATCATCGAAATAAAAATGTTTAGCTTTCAAATTACCGAGTAAACGATTTTCCGTAAAATGCAAAGCTCATTAATAATTCGCCCGAGTATTATGTGCACACTCACGAGAGGAAAAAAGTCCGCGGGATGTTCAAGGTATGTCTTTAACCCAACCAAACCCAGAAAAAAACTCGTCAAAAGCCTTGACAAAAAAGATCGGCAACATTTTTAAAAAATTATCCGAATTAAAATGATTTAAAAAAAATGTACCCTGAAAATTCTCGGGCGAGCAATATTCCGCAAAATGCAAAGGGCATCAATAAGTCGCGTGAGTAGTTTGTGTACACTCAGGGGAGGGAAAATGTCCGCGGGACTCGATAAGATAACAATGTACATTGTCTGCCCATCCACATGATTTTTCCATCCAACCAATGGTAATTTAATCTTATTAATTGTCAAGTAGAATTACCCGGCGCGACGTAAATTCCACGAATCCAAAAAACATCCTCCTCATCCAATGATAATGAATTTCTGAATGAATTTTATCGTTCGGATCATCGCGAAAAAAAATTATCAATCATACGATCGCTTGTAAAAAAAAAGAAATTCATTTTTTCCCGCAATTCTCCCGTCGCACGATTTCATTGCCGAGTAAATTAGTTGCGCTCCGTAATTCCGATTGTTTCGGAGCGTTGGGCGGGTCGTTTTTAAAACCGAGAAACAACAAACACGGGAAAACACAAACTTTCGGTTTTCTCGCTTTCGCCGGCCCGAGGAGGGGGAGAGAGTACCGCGCTTTGTTAGCATAGGCCAAAGCGAAATCCAGACGTCGACGAAAAAGACTGTACCTCGGAGCAAAATACGAGTGGACGCATCGTTTTCATCCCTCCATGAAAGTACCGCAGGGTTCTCTCTCTCTTCCTCACTCTCGCTTGCGTATACACGAAAACCCGTGAAAACCGTGTGTAACTACCCTTAAGCTGTCGAACAAATATTTTTGCGGGATATTCGACGTGCTCGAGGAAAGGTGACGAGCCCCCCCCCCCCTCCTCCTCCTCCGCTTTCTACATATATACGCACATAGTCGGAGCTTTATAGTTATTTCAATATCTTCAATATTGTTGAATATCATCTAACATCGTATTTTTTTTATTCCGTACTATAATCCATAAATGCAGCGCTGAACGATTTTTTTCTCTGTGCATTAAAGGTCTGTATATGTCCAGCATGACACTTTCCAAAAATCCATTTTTTGCCTTTTTCGACAGTTTATACTTTCAAGAATATCCT
Organism: Ophion obscuratus; assembly: GCA_964007375.1. Lineage (NCBI taxonomy): Eukaryota > Metazoa > Arthropoda > Insecta > Hymenoptera > Ichneumonidae > Ophion > Ophion obscuratus. The sequence goes on from OZ023319.1 coordinate 26,924,038, forward strand.
GCAAAAATATCAAGGCCGTATCTCTAATGATTTTGTCCTGCAAAAATCGATAGTTAAATCTTCAAACGCGTTTATCTCGAAATGAGATTTTTCAAATTTGCTGACATTGTAACTCAAAGAGCAATTATCCGATTGACTTGGAATTTGAACTGAGTGCTCTTGAATATATTTACTCTACAATGACGTAGGATATTTTTGATTGGATGAAAATTGACGATGTGGCATTGAAAAAAACGAACATTTTATAGGCAAGAAAACAGACTTTTTTTTCATAATTACCCTATTTTGTGAGATTTTGATATTTTTCGAAAATCCTTCGTCATTGTACAGGAAATACCTTCCAGTTTAACGACATTTTTTCCTTTTTAGGTTTCAGCTACTCAATCGGCCGGAATCGTGTCAGCAGTGGAGGAACTTTTCTTTGCGCCTCCGAACGCAGCGCACAAGTCGCTTGGATCTAAATATTTTTCTAAGAAAAAATTACGTAATATAGGTCAAATATAGCCAAATATATTCTCAATTTTCCGAAACATTTAATTGAGTACTTTTCTTCAAAAAAAATTCCCGAAAATCACCCAAATGTTCAGCGTTCACAGTGGTACAGCCCCTTAAGATCGTATTGAGTTCCAATAGACCCTAACACGTGCGCGCGGGAGACAAAACATTTACTGATTTTCAAGACTTGCAACAATGATAATAGTTATTACTATGATTATCATTGCTCATACGGAGAAAATCAATTGCACACTGACGTGAGTCATTGTGCAGCCGTGTGGAAGAAAGTCACGATGAATGACTAATTTGTCGGAAGGACTTTGGGTGAAACCATTTGTCAGCTGACGAATGAATACCTCTGTGTTGTACCGCAAACGTGAGTTTTGGTGAATCGGCGCTTTCATATTTTTCACAAATGTTGGTCAAGACGCGTTCATACGATCGAATCCGAAGGATACTCAATGAAGTCACATCAGGAACGACAATCTTCATGAATGTCCCTAGTGTTTTAGCGAATAGACCGTCCTGTTGGATTCCTACTGCGCTATAAAGTGACTCAGGGAGTAGTAACCAATGTGGGTGTTTATTTCACTTTTTAACGATCCTCTCTTCGGCCCAATATTATTCTTATCGGATGATCCGTGATCCGGTGACGTTTCTAAATCGGGTCTCGACATTCGAAAGTTTCAACAATTAACTCAGCCACTGCATCGTTCCATGGCTAGGCCAACGTCCCCGAAGGCAACAGTGATTGAAGGAAAATGAGCTAACCGGCGTTTCGGATACAAAGACACCCATGTTCGTGTTCTGGGAGCGAGATGATTTTTTTTCGTATGAAAAAAAGGCGGCTACCGGGAGGGTCTAATTTCCACAATGTTTATCTCTACAACGCTGCACGTTCGTTTTTCAACTTAACAATCACTTATCTCTCATCTGTCCAATTGGAAATCCACCAACAGTACAAGAGTCTCAAGTTTGCAATATTGAACCTCTACGATGATCTAGCCTTGATTATCCCTACGATTATCCCTACAACGTATTTATTCGGATTTGTATCAACTGCACAATGAGGGCAGTTTGCAATAAGCATCAATTCTACGATGTATCAACTCTGCAAGAACTTTGAGTACTCCACGTTCAACTGGGCAATATTCTTGTTAACTCTGCAGCACCTGATGCGCAATGTAAGATGGCAGCGAGACGTAGGCGGGAGATCGATGAAAGTGAACATCGATCGAAATTCACAAACACGAAATGAAAATGAAGAAATCACGAGACAGAAGATTGTAGAGACTAACCTGTTGAGAGTGCCAGTGGGCGAGTGCGGTGACGAGGATTGTTGATCGTGTTCCTGGTGGTGATGATGATGATGATGAGGCGTGCCAGGTCCGTTACCGTGGGTATACATAGTCTCCATGTAAATCTGATCGTGTACCCTCTCGCTGTCTTGCATATTGTGATTGGATTGCACCGATGGTGGTGGCTGCATAGAGGTGAGATTCGTGAATGACTGCAGTCTCCCTTGGTCGTTGGGACTGTAGTGGCCGTCAGTTTGTTCGGAATGACGATGATTCGGGGAGGTGAGATTCCTCGTTTGATCGTCGCGAGGACTTCTGCTGGAGCCGGGTGAGCTTCCAGTTCTGAGGGGTGGAGATACCGCACCGTTGGTCCCACTGGCACCACCATTGTCACCCACACCACTACCGCCACCATCGCTCGAACTTCTCATTTGATGTTGCATGTAAGCTTCCTCTGTGAGAACGTCGTCGAGTTGTTGCTGCTGCTGATGATGATGATGGTGATGGATGTGATGATGCGGCTGGGACTGATGATGGGGACTGGCACTGACGTCTATGGGCCCCTGTCCAGCGGAGCCGGCACTCGTCAAATGTGGCAGGAACTGTCCAAGTGTGAAATCACTTCTGGCACTTCTCATCGCTGCTACGATACCACTCACACGTTCAACGGCCTCCTGATGATGTTGCTGTTGTTGTTCGTCGAGATGCCTCGGGCCCAATAGGGACTCGTGCTGCTGATGCTGCTCGGACAGATGATGATGCTGATGATGCTGACTGTGATGGTCCGTCGGTGGCGAGAGCGTCTCAGTGCCGTAACGGAGCATCGTGGAGTGAGGCATGTGACTGACGACTCGATTTCCCTCGGACGGAAGCGAAGCCGCGTCGAGACGGTGGCGGCTATCCCCTCCCTCGGGAACCGGGATCTCTCCCGCCCCGAGTTGACCGTACTGCTGCTCCGGCTGTTGATGATGATGGTGGTGGTGGTGGTTGGGCTGGTGATGGTGTACCCCGTGGAGGGAGTGCTGCTGCTGCTGTTCGCTCGTGACCTGTTGCTCGTGATCCTCCCTTAGCTCCGTCGGGCCACCCTCGTAACGCGGCGAGCCCGAGGCCAAGTAATCCCTGCGATCAAAGAGGCCTGTCTTTTTCCGAGAGATCTCACTTATCGCATTTTCTTCCCTGAGAAATATGCATTTTTTTGCTGGAACTAGCATCGAAGATCGGATACGGGATCGTAGATATTCGATGATGCTCGATGATGACATTTCACCACCTGCTACAGGTCTTTTTCGCGATAACGAAAAACGGCTCGGGTCGTTCCAATCTATATTGCTGTTTGGATAGGTTGGCTCTGTGCATTTCTGAATTACACTCGTTTATTGAAGCAGCCAACGAAAATAGGGTAATAAGAAGCAATCTTTAGTGTGTTTGGTACAGAGCATGATTTTACGATCTCTTTGGATAGTAAGGTGGGTAATGGATATCCACAGAGTAAAAACATCTACCAAATGCAGTTGGCGACTGCAAATACAATATCTGATACGTCAATCATCTATATGTCAATTTTTAATGATGAATCGCTTCATCAGTTGACTGCCGCTGCTTGAATTGAAGCAGCCTAGCCTCGCTAAGCGATCCAAGCCAAGCCGAATGGCTTTGTGTCTACGAGTAATCTGAACTTATCGGATTGCCGAGAAATTAGGTGTGTCATCGATTTAAATGAAATCCAAGAGATTGGTCCAAGATACTTTTAATTTCGGACCTGAAATTAAAAGCAACCTGCATGTTGCGAGCAGCTATCGCAACATGCAGGTCCAGCTGGACGAGTCCAGCACATCAAAACTCGACTCTTTTTGGAAGCTTCCAGCCTCGCGATATTGGATTCGCAGGCTTTCAGCGAGTTCAACAGTCGATCGGAGATCAAGGCTACCTGAACCAATCCTCAATGGTTGGAAGAAGAGTACTTTATTCCTACAGCAGAATGCTGAAGGCGGTAGAATAAATACCTGTCGTGTATTATGTGGTGGGTGGAATAGCCGAGCTGATGAAGCGTATAAGTAGCGTTTGGATCGTCCTCGTGGTCAACAGGGACATTAAGTTCGACTGCTTGGTTAACGTTGCTTTCAACGAGGACGCCATTTTCCATTTCCGGTCGACCCGCCTCCAGAACGCCCACGCCATCCCCGCCTTCCTCGACGCTACTCGCGTACCCGGTTGTCCCGTCGTGCGGATGATGCTGATGCCCGAGAACCGCTTCGTGCTCAACGTTCTTCTCACTTTTTATCGTGAGCTCTCCCTCCGCGTTGTCATCGACAACGCCCTCCAACGTTTCTCCCTCGAAATCCGGAGTTTGCTCTTCCTGTTCGCCCTCCGAATAGTCCGTGAGAACTCCTGAAGAACGAGAAGTAACATGGGCTTTAAGTACGCTGGTATGGGCGCCAAGTCGTCAAAACCAATGGACTGATATGGCTTTGGCGAGCTGTCATTGCAACGTCGTTCAAAGTTGAGGTGGAAATGGACCAGCAGTGTGAGGAAGCTCAACATCAGATACCCTCGGGCAATCTGATCCTGTGATCACATCCGCATGGGATGTCATCGTTGTCCATTGGATTGACTTATGATGCTATGACGTTCAGGTTCTTTTTTCTTCACGTTGGTAGCATTGAAGGGAAAAAGCTGCGACAAAAATGGCCGCATCTGGGTGGGGGGGGGGTCGATAATCATCGCACGGAGATTCGTTTAGACGAAACATCCCGGCAGAATGATGAACACGGAGAACTGTTGCTAGCTGGGTATGTTACAAAAATAACTGGGGGCCCTTATCTCTCATTCGCTCTTGCACGTAAGTGTATGTGCGTGTGCGCGTGGGCACCGACACGAAAACATCAATTTCTACACGGATGCGGCAAATCCGTGAGTGTATGGCGATGGATTATGTGTGGAAAAAAGGGAGAACATGCGTGAAAAAAAGAGAGAGAGATCGAGTAGGCTGCGGTGGGGTAAGGGAGAGATGAGAAACTGGCGAACTCCCCATCTCTACGTACGTGTGCACATGTAACTCGTGCTCGCACCGAGTAGATAAAAAATTTATTTTTGATCGTCGAGGGTCAGAGCTGATGGCAGGTCCGACGTTATACGATCTTCATCGTTGCAATCTTCATCGTTCTCGTAATTTCCGAGCCAATATAACAGGCACGTCAAATCCAACCAAAAATCATATTTGTAACGTTTTTAATCGAAATTCGCGTAGTGTACTTAAGGGGTTAAGCTACTGCGAAAATGAAGAACACTCGTTTGTCGCTTGAGGCAATTCGAATTGAAGAGGAAGATCCAACATGTGGTGCAGGCATCGCGGATTGAAGGTAAACTTATGATTACAACGGTATAACTGCTAGTACAAGTTTAAGGGGCTCTACCAGTGTGACACATTCAAAAAATCGTTTTTTTTTGCCTTCTTAGTTCATATTTTCAAGGATATGGAAGAAGATTCTTACAGTTTCAAGATTTTTATACTTTCAAGAACATGAAATGGAATTTTTCAAATTTGCTGACATTGTAACTCAAAGAGCAATTATCCGATTGACTTGAAATTCGAAAAGAGTACTCTTGAATATATTTACTCTACAATGACGTATGGTATTTTTGATTGGATGAGAATTGACGATTTGGCATTGAAAAAAACGACCATTTTATAGGCAAGAAAACAGACTTTTTTTCATAACTACGCCATTTTGTTTGGGTTTTGGTTGTTTGGGTTTTGGGGAAAAAAAATCGAATCTTTAATGAAAATTTGAATTTTTGGGAGGCTTGAGCGACCTCTAAATATTTTTTGACCGCTCGCAGCTTCGGCGACAATTTATTTTCTATACAGAAGATAATTCGATGGTGAGAAAACGAGAACGATTTTCCAATCGTCTTATGTATTTCTCAATTAATTTCTTCAAATAACCCAGATTTTCGGGTCGTCACAGTAGCCTTTACCAGAACTCCTTTACGTTTAATAGAACCTTTTTTATAAAAATGGAACAGCATTTTTAACGTCGTTTTTAAAAATAGTTTGAAAGTTCAGCTTTCGATTTTCCTGCTTCTCTCTCCTCTTGCTTTCCAGGGTCCACTTGGCTCAATATGATGTTGTAATTTTATTAACAGGTTACGTGGGTTTGAAAATCTCAAAAAAATCCATTATTTTTAACTTTAATATCTAATAGTATGATATGTCTAGAATATTCTCCCAAAGTTTTAAGTCAATCGGAGTAAAAGTCTAGGAGAAATAGCTATGGGAATTCATTTCGTTGGGAAAGACCGGCCGGGAGCGACGCCGGTATATCACATTTATCTCAAAACACTATTTTTAAAATCGGTGGACACGATTTCTCCAAAAACTATTTCACCGATCTTATTGCAATTTTTCACACTTCGACAAAATAGCATTGACTAGTTATTGAACGAAGTTTTTTTTTTCGATTACAACTAATTTTACGAGGTTATACGTAATGTAAATTGTGCCAAAAATGGAACTATTTTGCATACAACTGTGGCAAAAATTCAAATTTCAATTTTTTTGAAAATCCTTCTTTCAATCACGAGCTATACCTATCTACTAACAGAAAAAAATTGGTTTATTAATTTCAGATAAAGCTATCGTGAGTTATCCTGACCACCACGAGGACACTTTTTTGAGAGTTCGGCGGAAACCAGATCCCGGCTGAATTTCCCAAATTTTTGAATGAATTTTTTTTTTTTTTTTTTTTTTTCATATCTTTGAAACGTTCCTCTTTTATGTGCTTAACATTTGGAATAAAACAATTGATATATTATATTTTTTTAATAGAAAAAGTATGCTCTTTTGGCTTCGAAACCCACGTAACCCCTTAACGTGATTATTAGAAATTATTACGAGACGGATGTTGGCCCAGTTCGGCGCATCAAAAATGTCCTCTTACGAGAAACGATAAAGAGGCAACATCTCATCGAGGAGACACATCCAGATTTCTTCTTCTTTCTTTCGGCCGAGTACGAAGTACACACTTTGATACGCAATATATGATTGACAGTACTCGAGCGTTTTTCGCGTTCATTAGCATTATCAGGAGTGTGACATTGGTGCGACCTTATTGACGTTACCTAATCGAATTGGAGAGGTCAGGCCC